>OX940800.1:17291256-17497836 GCA_954870605.1 Acer campestre | reverse complement strand
TTCCGGTAGTATTCGTGGTTGCTGGAAATAAGTGTGGTGGTGTGGAAAGTGCATGTCTAGGAAAGGTTCTGGCTAAGGAAAGACTTGGTATTTAAGAGGACCATTGTGACCCACCTCTCTTTCCTGGGAACCTACCTGGTGTACTATTCACAACTACGGTCACTATTCCAGTATACGGTACTATTCACACATACGATACTGTCACGGTGAAATAGTGTAATTCGATCCTGGTGAGAAGCATTTCAGTATCAACAAAATGGCAACAAAGTTCAATATTGAGAAGTTCAACGGGAGTAATTTCTCGCTGTGGAAGATGAAGATAAGGGCAATTCTAATGAAAGACAATTGTTTGTTAGCAATTGCAGATAGACCAACAGAGATCACAGATGATAACAAATGGAAAGAGATGGATGGCAATGCGGTTGCCAATTTGCATCTAGCGTTAGCTGATGCAGTGCTATCAAGTATAGCGGAGAAGAAGACAGCAAAGGAGATATGGGACACTCTGACAAGATTATATGAGGCCAAATCACTACACAACAAAATCTTCTTGAAGAGAAGACTTTACACTCTTCGAATGGCGGAATCTTCATCGATGACCGACCACATCAACACCATGAATACTCTATTTTCTCAACTTACAGAGTTGGGGTACAAAATAGATGAAACTGAACGTGCAGAACTTCTACTTCAAAGTCTACCAGATTCGTATGATCAGCTCATCATCAACCTCACAAACAATATTCTCGTGGAGTATCTAGTCTTTAATGATGTTGCAGCCGCTGTTTTAGAAGAAGAGAGTAGGCGTAAAAACAAGGAAGACAGATCAAAATGTTCACAACAGGCAGAGGCATTAACGATGACGAGAGGGAGATCAACGGAACGTGGCCCTAGTGGGAGTCACAATCATGGTAGGTCAAAATCAAGAAGTAGAAAGAACGTCAAATGTTACGGTTGTGGCAAAAAAGGGCATGTCAAAAGTGAGTGTTGGCATAACAAGAAGAAAAGTGGAGATAATAGAGCTCCAGAATCATCAAGCTCCCAAGGGTGTGTAGCAAGCACTTCAGACGATGGTGAAGTCTTATACAGCGAGGGCAATAGTGCTGCTGAAGGAAGAAAACGGTTTACTGATGTCTGGCTTCTAGATTCAGCAGCCACTTGGCACATGACCTCTCGAAGAGAATGGTTCCACAAATATGAACCTGTCTCTGGAGGATCTGTATTTATGGGTAATGATCATGCCTTGGAAATCGCTGGTATTGGCACCATCAAGATAAAGATGCATGATGGGACAATTCGCACCATTCAAGAGGTGCGACATGTGAAGGGCCTGAAGAAGAACCTATTGTCTTTAGGACAATTAGATGATCTTGGATGCAAGACCCAAATAGAAAATGGGATCTTGAAAATTGTCAGAGGAGCGCTTGTGGTTATGAAGGCGGAAAAGATCACTTCAAATTTATACATGCTTAAAGGAGAAACACTTCAGGAAGCAGATTCATGTGTTGCATCAACCAACCATGGAGAAGAGTCAACGATAATGTGGCATCGTAAACTAGGCCATATCTCGGAAAGAGGTTTAAAGATTCTCTCTGATCAGAATTTGCTTCCCGGGCTCAAATCAGTGAACCTACCATTCTGTGAGCATTGTGTTACAAGTAAGCAACATAGATTGAAGTTTAGCAGTTCTACTGCTAGGAGCAAATGTATTCTAGACTTGATACATTCTGATGTTTGGGAATCGCCAGATATATCCCTAGGAGGAGCAAAGTACATGGTGACTTTCATTGATGATTACTCCAGGAGATGTTGGGTATACCCGATCAAAAGAAAGTCAGATGTGTTTGAAGTATTTAAAGCCTTCAAAGCGCGGGTGGAACTTAATTCCGGGAAGAAGATCAAGTGTTTGAGGACAGATAATGGAAGAGAATATACAGATGGCGAGTTTCTTGCATTTTGTAAGCAAGAAGGTATTGAAAGACAGTTCACTGTCACATACACTCCTCAGCAAAATGGAGTGGCAGAGCGGATGAATAGAACTCTTGCTGAAAGAATAAGAGCTATGTTGAGGACTGCAGGCTTATCAAATTCATTTTGGGCAGAAGCAGTCAAAACCGCCTGTTATGTGATAAATCGATCTCCATCAACGGCAATTGAGTTGAAAACACCAATGGAGATGTGGACTGGTAAGCCGGCTGATTATTCAAATCTACATTCTTTTGGATGTCCTGTGTACGTAATGTACAATGCCCAAGAAAGGACAAAGCTGGATCCAAAATCCAGGAGATGTATGTTCTTAGGGTATGCTGATGGAGTAAAGGGGTATCGTCTGTGGGATCCCACTACCCACAAGGTTGTCATCAGCAGAGATGTTATATTTGTAGAAGATCAACTTCAAAAGGAAGGAGATAACATCACTTCAAAAGAAAATACAGAGACTACTGATGTTCAGGTGGAAAATAATCCAGAACAAGAAGATTCAGATTCTTCTGAATTAGAACCAGAGCACGAAGTACCAGATGAGTCTGAGGCCCCAGAAGTTCGACGGTCAACTCGAGAGAGGAGACCACCGGTATGGCACTCGGAGTATGTTACAGAGAGCAATATAGCATATTGTCTTCTAACAGAGGATGGAGAGCCATTGACTTTCCATGAAGCTAGAAATAGTTCAGATGCATCTCTGTGGATGACAGCAATGCAGGAAGAAATTGAAGCTCTACACAAGAACAAGACATGGGAGCTTGTTCCACTACCACATGGAAGAAAAGCCATCGGAAACAGATGGGTCTATAAGATCAAACGAGATGGCAATGACCAAGTGGAGCGGTATCGTGCAAGACTGGTGGTAAAAGGATACGCTCAGAAAGAAGGCATTGACTTCAATGAGATATTTTCCCCTGTGGTTCGACTTACAACAGTCAGAGTAGTCCTGGCTATGAGTGCTGTGTTTGATCTACATTTAGAGCAGTTAGATGTGAAAACTGCATTTCTTCATGGAGAACTTGAAGAAGAAATTTATATGCTCCAACCAGAAGGTTTTGCCAAAGAAGGCAAGGAGAACTTGGTTTGCAGGTTAACCAAATCTCTGTACGGTCTCAAACAGGCGCCGAGATGTTGGTACAAGAGATTTGATTCCTTCATTATAAGCCTTGGGTACAACAGACTCTGTTCAGACCATTGTACTTACTACAAGAGGTTTAAAGGTGATAACGACTTTATTATCTTGTTGTTGTACGTGGACGACATGTTGGTAGCAGGCCCCAACAAAGATCGAGTCCAAGAATTAAAGGCACAGTTAGCTAGGGAATTTGATATGAAGGATTTGGGACCAGCAAACAAGATTCTAGGGATGCAAATTTACCGAGACAGAAAAGGCAGGAAGATTTGGCTTTCTCAAAAGAACTACTTGAGGAAAATTTTGCGACGCTTCAATATGCAAGAATGTAAGCCAATTTCTACCCCACTTCCTGTGAATTTCAAATTATCCTCAAGTATGAGTCCTAGCAATGAAGCAGAGAGGATGGAAATGTCTCGAGTGCCATATGCATCAGCAGTGGGAAGTTTGATGTTCGCTATGATATGTACAAGACCAGATATTGCACAAGCAGTGGGAGCGGTTAGTCGACACATGGCGAATCCTGGTATAGAGCATTGGAATGCTGTGAAGAGGATTCTGAGATACATCAGAGGAACCTCAGATGCTGCATTGTGTTATGGAGGATCAGAATTTACTGTTAATGGTTATGTGGATTCGGATTTTGCTGGAGATCTCGACAAAAGAAAATCCACTACTGGATATGTGTTTACAATTGCAGGAGGAGCTGTGAGCTGGATTTCCAAGTTACAAACAGTTGTGGCTCTATCTACAACTGAGGCAGAGTACATGGCAGCTACACAAGCTTGTAAGGAAGCAATTTGGATTAAAAGGCTAATGGAGGAACTCGGGCACAAACAAGAGAAGATTATTCTGTTTTGTGACAGTCAGAGTGCCTTGCATATCGCAAGGAATCCAGTTTTTCATTCCAGAACCAAGCACATAGGAGTTCAATATCACTTTGTTCGGGAAGTAGTGGAAGACGGTAGTGTGGATATGCAAAAGATACACACCAAGGAGAATCTAGCAGATGTAATGACCAAGCCTATCAATACTGACAAGTTCATATGGTGTAGATCCTCCTATGGTCTAGCAGAAACGTAAGCAGCAGGAATTTATGCAAAGATCAGAAGGATAAATAGACCGTGAAATGATGACTTCAAGTGGGAGAATGAAAGGATAAAGTCACATTTTCACATGGTAAGTGGATGGCAACTAAGTAGTTGGCTAGTGGAAGATGAGTTGGTTAGTGGAAGATGAGTTGGCTAGTGGAAGATGAGTCACTTCCAACTACACCATTAATTAATTAATGACTTTTGGGGTTGGATTTTGCCTATAAATACCAACCCAAGCTCACATCACAAATCATCCCAAGCAATAGCTTTTCTCTTCTCCCTTTGTTATTTCCTCTTGTAGAGAAATATTGTAGTTCTCTCCTAAAATTTAGAGAGAGGTTGTAATCATTTGTGGTCTAATAAAGTCCTTCAATCTTTGTCCGTGGATGTTTCCCTCAGATTAAATTGGGGGTTTTACCACGTAAAACTGTGTGTTCAGTTTTTTCTCTATTTTTCTCAAGTCTCTACTTTAGTTGCAGTATATTGCTTCCACATACATTTCCTAACATATCTCAAGTTGTGTATGTGATTAGGGCAGCCACAACAATAAAACTCTCTTTGTGCACCCTTATCATATTCATACCCAGGCAGCTCCATCCAATGATGTGGGGGAAAGGGATAATGGACAGAGTTCTGATCGGTGAACGAATATTGATGATGTCCACTACAGTGATGTTGTGGTGATGGTGAAAAATGAGGCAAAGGAGGTCGAAAACTATAATAACCAGGGAAGTTTCCATGGTTGCCACATGTATGACATGGCATCGGGTAGGCTCCATGAGGACGTGATTCATACATTGCCGAAAATTTAGCTTGATCCATGCTTGGATAATAGTAATGAGGAAAAGGCACTTGGTTTCTTTGGTTAGGGTGTGAGTCTGTGTGCCTATAAATAGGCAACATTTCTACAAACTACTTTATTAACAAAGCATAGAGTTCTTCAAAACACTTGTAAAGTTTGCTGTTAGAACCTGTACCAGAAATATCCTGATGAAAAAAAAAACAAGAACTACACTAGTAAGTACTGAATTATAACAAACAGAAAAGATATAAAACGCCCGAGGAAATTAGCTGGCAACTCTCTGCTGCATAGCAAATTAGCATTGTATTATTTTTCACTTGAAGGTCTAAGATATCAAACAAATGCTAACAGAACACTCTCTTCTTTCAAAGGAATATTTGCAGAGACTTGTCCTCCTGTCAATCAAGTTACCATTACTTTCAGGGTTAATAGCACCAATGCCCCTTGAACTTATAGCGTGGTAACAAAGTGCCCCCTAAACTTTTTTCCTTGGCACTAACCCCCCTTAATTTCCATAAATTTGTAAAAACTGATGGATTTCTAACTTCCGTCCAATTTTTGGTCACGTGCAACCAGACTTAGGGGCAAAGTTGGAATTAAAAAAAAACAATTAAAAGTACGAATCCAAAGAAAAATAAAATAAAATAGTTTTCTTCCCAGATCCAAAACACACACACACACACACACACACACACACACACACACACACACACACACTCTATCTCTCTCTCTCGTGAAATCCACACTTCTCTCTCGCAAAATTCAAAATCCTATCTCGCAAAATCCACACTCTCTATTGCGCTATTCCCTTTCTCTCTCTTTAAACCTTAGGTCTAATTTGGTGGTGTGGGTTTGATTCAGCTGTTGGTGGTGGATTGATTTGAAAACAATTTGGCTACCGGTTTTGGTTTGTGTGGGTTTGAGTGATTCCCTTTTTCTCTCTTAAACCTTAGGTCTGATTTGGTGGTGTGGGTTTGATTTGGGTTTTATTTGGCTATTGGTGGTGGATTGATTCGGCCATCGGTTATGGTTTGTGTGGGTTTGATTCGGCCGCTAGTGGTTGTATGAGTTTGACAGTGGGGATCTTTGGTGGGTGTAGTTGATGGTGGGGTTTAGTGATTGATGTTGAATGTGGTTATTGACTGATGAATTTGAAGAGCTTGGAGCTGGGTTTGTGATGATACTAAACATAATCTAGTGATGAATTCCAGATAGTGTTCTTGAATTTGTAATTTTCATTTATTTAATTATATTGACATATTATATATATTTAGTACTTCCAAAAATACATATATATATATATATTTATTTTTTAAATCCCTACTTTGCCCCTAAGTATGGTTACACAGGAAGAGCACGTGACCAAAAATTGGACGGAAGTTAGTAATCCATTAGTTTTTGCAAATTTATGGAAGTTCAGGGGGTTTAGTGCCAAGAAAAAAGTTTAGGGGGCACTTTGCTACCGCGCTATAAGTTTAGGGGGCATTGGTGCTATTAACCCTTACTTCTATTATTGTTGCCTGTCTCTGAATTGAATGATAAATGATCCCAAAATTTTAGCTCTCACAATAACATGACAAGGAAAATTTTCAAGCTTAAGAAATCCCATAAAGTTACACCACAAGTCTCCTCAAAATATCAACTTACAAAACTACCTATACATTTTAACATGAATAAAATTTGGTCACAGCAAAACAATCACATTCTCATGATTATCGCAGAAATGCATATCAACAATTTAAAACGGATGAAATCAACACGAAATATAACAAATTAAGAACTTTTAACAATCAAAAACTGAACTTTTTTTGCTTCTAAAAGTTTTAGCTAAAAACTCTGGTTCTTGTCAAATGGGAGGGAAAAATTACTTACGGTTTATATTCTAAAGAAAAAATTGAAAAATTCACCAAAACGTTTCCGTAATCCAGATGACTCAGTTTTCAGCAAAAATTCAATCCGCGAACCCAGAAAAGTGTTATGAGTGCTTTTTGTGACCTTTCTTATGCGGTTATAGAATCTCTTAATAATATATTACTATATGTTTCGATATTGATTGGAGACTTCAAAATGCACCTCCACAATAACCCTCGAGAATAAGCTAATATTTGACCATTAAACTACATAGTGCTAGGAGATTCCTCCCCTTGAGTGGAACTGTGGAAGTTACATTCTGGATTATACATGTAGAGTATAATCTTGCCATGTTGCGATAAAACCCACATTGGTATCGTTTTAAAAAAAAATAAAAATTACTAGCTATTTCAATGACATAATGAAAATCTAGATTTACTTCAAAAAATTTATAAACTAACCTTTAAAAAAAAAATGTATTCTTCTAATTCGTTTGTGTATTTGTTTTATAACTTTCTATCCGGGTTATCCGTTTTCTTTATTTTTTTTTTATTTTTTTATTTTTTTCACTATAAAACTTATTGCCTATTATATCTTATATTAAGATAAATCAGTTTATTTGTTTTTCCGATTTATATCTTATTTTAATATATTTATGTCTAATTGAAAAAGTAAAAATTTTGGGTTAATATTAAAAACCTCCTCTCACTTTTGAACTATTATTGGATGTATATTTACAAATGCTTTTATTTTAAAAACCTCCCCTATAAACTAACTCCATTAGCATTCCGTTTGTGTTGACTGAGTTTAACTATTAAAAAGTCTAAAATGTCCATATTTAAGTTTCAATTGTATGAATTGACCATTATACCCTCATACTTTTACCAAATAAATTAATAAAATAATACAATTGAAGCTTAAATTAATAATACCCTAATTATGTTATTTTGTTATTTTTAGGGATAAAATTGTCTACAAAATAACTTATCCTTTGCAAGTTAACATTCTCACATTTTGTATCAGTTTATTAATTTATTTGGTAAAACTTAAAAGTATGAGGGTATAATGGTCAATTCGTACAATTGAAGTTTAAATAGAGATATTTTTGGATTTTTTAACGGTCAAACTCAATCAACACAAACGGAATGCTAACGGTGTTAATCCATATGGAAGGTTTCTAAAATAAAAGCATTTATAACTATATATCCATTAATAGTTCAAAGGTGAGGGGAGGTTTACAATATTAACCCTATTTTTTTTTTTCTTTTATCTTATTAAAAAAGTGACACAGTAGAATCTTTTAGTAAATTTTCATAAATGTCATATTACAATTAATACGTTTACAATTTTATTCACATAACAAAATCCTAAAAATCAATTTTCCAAAAATTTCCAATTTTGAAGAAACCCTAACACAACCTAACCAACTCCAAAGGGGGCGACGGTTGTCTAAAAAATGAAAAAAAATAAATAATATCATAGTATCTTAATTTGTAAGACTTATCCATATGTCTACAAAATTAAGGTCTTATAAGACAAAAAAAGCAAACACCGCCTTAGACCATCTCCAACTGGAGCACCAAACTCCATTTTGTTGCAGCTTTGGACTCCAATGGGTGTGCCAATCTTTACGCCATTCTGCTGCTGGTCTTTTTCTTGTATCAGATCAAGCGCAAGAAACCTCTATGCGCTACATTTTTCATGCTTTTGTTTTTGTTTCATGCTTTTTGATTGGCTGAAAGGGAATAAGTGAAGGAATACTCTTTTTAGAGTATGATTTGGTGCAATGGGTTGAAGATGGAGGTGTGGAAGTTACTGCATTTTGTTGCAAAGTTTGCAATAAATTGGTGCAATGGTTGGAGATGGTCTTAGTATATTAACATTTTTTTTTTATAATTTTTTTTCAGTTTTTATGTATAATGTATTTGTATATAATTTTGTAAGGAAAAAGTTTGACAAAATAGAAAACCAATAAAAATCTCCATGCGTATTTGTATGTAGTCACTAGTCGTAGAGTTTGAATTATTATACCTTATATGAACTCAGCTTCAAAACTATAGAAAACTTGGGTTGAAAATGACCAAAAAGTAAAAAGATTGATAGTATTAAAATCTTTTACGTATCCACCTAGCAAATAGCAACGCTATGATAGTATTAAAATCTATTACGTATCTACCTAGCAAATAGCAATGTAAGATTAAAATCTTTTATTGTTCTATTCACATGATGCAAGTTGAAGCATTCAAACGTTCGTTTATTTGTCTTCAATTTACTGGCCTAATCAAATATTTGACTTTATGTATATTTTTTTATTTAAAAGATTAATCAAACATTGTTTTTATTTTGATTAATTGACCAATTGACTAGTCAATTTAAGGCGTAATATATAAATTTGGATTATTATTGGTATGATATTATATACAATTATTATTTGGTAAGTTGCTTGGAACGTGTTATAACTTAGAATAGGTACAACAAAACTTGAACGTGTTGAGTCACGGTTGCATACTTTACTATAAAATATTTTAATAGTGTTGGTCAGTTGGTGTGAATAATTCCTGTTATATCATATGTGTGTAACAATAAATTTTAGGGAAGCGCTGGCATTAAAAAGTCTCTTCTTTTTCTCTGTAGACTAAGTGAGAGTAGTTTGGGGTCCGTATTTCTTTGGAGTTGTTTACTGTCGGATTTTAGTCATGGATCCTGAAGAGATCGCATCGTTGTATGCATCTTTGTCTATTAATTCTTGTGATGGTCTTGTTCAAGTTCTCGATGATAATCTCATGAACGATGCTATTCTTTCTAGTAAATGGGTTAATAGAGAGGCCTTTAAGAGGGTGATTGGTAAGATTTGGCAAGTCAAACATGGTATAGATGTTGAATCGATTTCAGGAAACATTTTTACATTTCATTTCAAAGATGAGTATGATCTTTGTAGGGTCATTTCAGGAGGACCGTGGAGCTTCGACAACGCTCTCATCGCTATGGAAAAACCGGTGGGTAAAGGTACTCTTGAGTCCTTAAGCTTTAGTCAGGCTGATTTCTGAGTTCAAATTCACCAAGTTCCTTTACTGTGTATGACTAACGATATTAGAAGGTTCTTGGAGGGTATGGTTGGTGAAGTTCTGGAAGTGGATGGCGGTATGTCTGGTGATTGTGTGGGTAAATTCATGAGAATTAGGATTCGTATAGATATTAAGAAACCTCTGAAACGGTGTTTACGGGTGGATATATTAGGAGATGGATCAGAAACCATTATGATTCTTAGATACAAGATGTTGGTTTTGGCTTGTATTCTCAAATGAACTAATGTGAACCAAACAAAGACTCAACTGATGTGGAGCTTCCTAGAGACGTGGGATACGTTTGGAAGATGGAATGGTGTAGTTTGAGGGAGGTTGAAGATCATGAAGAACTGAATGAGAATTTGTTTCAACGTATGGATCGCGGTTTTCTGAGCGATATAATTTAAGGTGATTTGTAACGGTTTAGGAAACGGGTGTACAACCGTTACCCGAATCGTAGTCAATCATAAGCATACATGAAACGGGAAATCTTCAGCAGAAAAGGAAGTAGTTTGTTTCTGGAAGTTCTTATGCTTGAAGGAAAAGGATTTACTCCCTACAAGAAGACTTGTCATAAAAGGAAATAGTATTTATGTGAAACAAGTAAGTCTTGTATGTTTAGGAGTAGGATTTCCTTTTATCTTAAACTCCATGTAACTAGTATAAATAGTCCTAATATTTATGTTATTAGTTTTGAAGGCTGTGGAGCAAAAAAAGAACACCATGTAAACATCAGAGAGTGTGAGTGAGATCCGGGGAGACCCATGGGAATATCCGAGGAGGGATCCAAGAGAATATCGGTGGATCTAGTTAGAGATCCGTGGGTGATATTTAGGGGAGACCTAGGGGATATTGTGGGGTTCTTGGTGAGGATCTTGTGAGTGGAGTTTGGGTTAGGTGTGAGAGAGAATCCTGGAGTATATGGTTGTAACAATTTATCATATAGTGGAACTTTCTCTGTCGTCCTGACGGCCCGTGGTTTTTTACCCGTTTTGGGTTTTCCACGTATATCTTGTGTTGTGATTGTTTTATTCTCTCTCATCTATTTTTCTGCTTATTGACGTTATTATTTGTTATGAGTTATGGGCATATATTAGGCACGGTAATTCCGCGTTCATCGGTATATAGAGGATTATCCCCAACACAAGAGACTCCCAAATCATTGTTTTAGATGTGGTTTTATTAGTCATGTAACATCAGGATGTTTAGAGAGTGAACCAATCCCTATAGTTAATGGAAAAGAAGAGTATATTTATGGGCCTTGGCTCAGAGCTACAGGTTTCATTCGAAGATCCAATTTTCAAGCTAAGAGAAGAGAATTTTTTTCACACATTACCACGATTCCTAAGGGGAGTAAGGATAAAAGTAAAGAGAAATTGGTTTCGGAACCAAATGTCGGGGAAGAATCGATTATTATTGCAAGATCTATTGATGAAGGAGAAGACGTTATTAGAAGGGATGGGATTTTTAGGTCTGATCCAGGAGTATCTCAAAAGCAAGTAGATATGGTGGTTGATCTAGACAGTGCTGAGAAGGAAGAGAACAAATTTCAGGAATTTGGCTCAAATTCAGTGGATATTAATCAATATCAGGTATTATTTTATGTCTCTCCTCTTTCTCTAGAGAAAGTGTGTGAGTAGCTTAGTCCGGTGGGCAGTGTGTCTTCTACGATTAGAGGAAGAGTTCTCAGGTTAGGGTTTCTACTCGTTTTCCTTTTGTTTCTCTCTATCTTCTCCCTTTCTCTTCTGGTTCCCTGGTCATGAATGCAACGGAAATTTCAAGGTTGTGTGAGAATTTATCAATAGCAGATGAAGATGGGGTGGTTTTAGAACTGTCGGAGGACAACATCTTAGAAAGGGTGGAGGATGTTGACAAATGCTTAGTAGGGAAAGTTCTAACAGGTAAAAAAGTGAACAGAGAGGCTTTCAAAGGGTTGATTGAGCAGATCTGGAATCCGTTTGGGCAGGTAGAGGTCGAGATGGTCAGAGACAATATCTTCATGTTCTATTTCCAAAATAAGGAGGAACGGAACCGGATCTGGCAGAGAGGTCCATGGCACTTCGGAAATAGTTTGATTGCTCTGGAAAAACCAGAGGGTGCAGGGAACATTGCAAATTTGAACTTCACCAATGCTGAGTTCTGGATCCAGATCCATGAAATCCCCATTATGTGTATGAATAGGAGAACGGCCAAATGGATGGCAGAGCAGATAGGTACGGTGGTGGAGATTCCTTCGGAATCAAGAGAATGTTGGGGGAGATATATGAGAGTCAAGGTCAGCATTAACATCTCAAAACCCCTAAAGCGGTGGCTAAGACTGAAACTGGGGAAATCTGATGAGGTTACAACAGTGATCTTGAAATACGAGAGGCTGCCGGAGTTTTGCTACGCTTGTGGTCGAATTGGCCACAGTATTTTGGAATGCCTAGACTCTGAAGCAAGGAAAACTGCATTAGAGGGCAATCCTACAAAGTTTGGTTCTTGGCTGAAAGCCGCGACACTGGAGAAGTCAAAAACAAGATCTCAGTCGCAAGGCTATGGTAGCTCCTCTGATAGAAATAGATCTATGGAGGGGTCAAGAGATAAAGAAGGGGTAGGTTCGGCCAGTTTGAGAACGGGATCTCTGGCATCTCAAGAAGATTTACCGGCTGCTTCAGCGGCGGCGGTAGGGGATAGACAGGGGGGTGCCCTAGTTCAGATTGCAAGAGTTGGGCCAGCCAAAATTGAGGATATGTGTCTTGATGGGCCGGTTTCGGTTATTGTGAAGCCTCTCCCCGAGCCAAAGCCTAGTAAGAGTGATGGTCCAAGTAACCCATCACCCTTATTATTGGACCACCCCCAGAAGCCCAAAATAAACCATATACAAGAACCCAAACCCAGTATCCCTTCCCAGGAACCCCTTTTAGCAACGGCACCACTCGGTCCCCAACCCATATCCAGCACCATCCCCTACCCCCATCAACCCCAAAAAAAGAAAACCGCTAGAAAATGGAAAAGAAACGCTAAGGACTGTAAACACCAACTTAAGCCAGGGTTACCCACTAGCCCTTTCCAAAGATTACTTGATATAAAAAAATCTCCTGGGAAGCACAAGTCGGGGAAGGGAACATCTCCGCAGTCTAGTCGAAAAGGCAGTATGGGGTCTAAAGGCAAGAGTCCCCTTAAAATTATCCCCCCTAACCACACTTCTCTTATTGACAAAAGAGATTCAGATAGTTCTATGCTAGGGGAGGAGTGTAATGGTTGTAAGAGAAAAGTGAATTTCGATAACTGTCAAGAAGATTTCAGGACCCCCAAAAAAAGGAAGAATGATTTCTCTGGCATGGAAACAGTTCTATCGGCGGAGCCTGATGTCCAGGCCCGCCAGGAGCAATGATAGGCCTTAGCTGGAACGTGCGGGGTTTGGGAAATCCCCGTTCGTTCGCGGCCTTGCAGAGGCTGCTCAAAAAGCATTCCCCAGATTTCGTTTTTCTTTCGGAAACAAAGACTAGTGGCAATAGGGGTGATTACTTTCGGTCCTTCTGGGGTTCTCAGGGTGTTTATGTGTTGATAGTGCTGGGAGCAGCGGCGGTTTAATGTTGTTATGGAATGATAACCTTGATGTGTCGGTCCTTTCTTTCTCTAAGGGCCATATTGATGCCCGGATTGGTATGGATTCTGGAGTTGTGTGGCGCTTTTCGGGATTTTATGGGGAACCAATTGTTTCTAACAGGAGATTTTCCTGGGATCTGCTTAGGCGTCTCAGGGCTGTTGATAACCTCCCCTGGTTATGTGGGGGCGATTTTAATGAACTTTTGGCTAGAAGTGAGAAATTAGGAGGTTCGGATAGGTCTTTCGCTAGTATGATGCAATTCAGGGAAGCGGTGGACGATTGTGACCTTGTGGACTTGGGGTTTTCTGGCCCTCAATACACATGGAATAATAGAAGAGATGGCTCTAGTAGTATTCAAGAACGGCTGGATAGATTTTTGGCCGATACAAGCTGGCGGGATCTTTTTGTTAACACTCAGGTGAAGCACTTAGGCTTCATCTCTTCGGACCACAGACCTATTCTTTTAGACTGCTCTATGGTCACTCGTCACAGGAGACAGATATCCAGGACTTTTAGGTTTGAGCAGTTTTGGCTGAAGGAAAAAGACATTGGTAATTTTATTATGGAAGTTTGGAAGTGGAATGGCCCGATCGGTTCGGCAGGGGATCTCAGGCTGAAATTAGATCAGTGTGCTTCTAGTCTGTCGGCTTGGAGCAAAAGTAGATTTGGGAATATTCAGAAACAGATTGGGGAGAAGACCAGGGATATCGAGTGTCTCTACAACCAATGTGGGAATTCTGGAACTATGGATTCAATTTGCAGGTTAGAGAAGGAAGTGGAGGGCCTCTATGATTGTGAGGAAGTTTATTGGAAACAAAGGTCAAGAGTGGACTGGTTGGAGGCTGGAGATAGAAATTCCAAGTTTTTCCACTCTAAAGCTACGGCCAGGAAAAAAAAGAATCTTATTGCTAGCCTTCTAGACTCCCAAGGTCAACCCCAAGCTACAGATGAAAGTATGGCTAGTGTTATCAGTGACTTTTTTGCTTCCCTCTTTAATTCCTCCAGCCCCTCTGGGCTCCATATTAAAGAGGCAACAGAGGACATCAAGTCCAGTCTGTCGATGTCTCAGAGGCTGGATTTCGGTTCGGATTTCTCTAAGGACGAGGTAAAGGCTGCTGTTTTTAGTATGAGCCCCACTAAAGCCCCTGGCCCGGATGGGTTCCAGGCGGTTTTCTTTCAAAAATTTGGGGGACGGTTGGTAGTGAGGTCACAGAGGTATGTCTCCGAATTCTGAACCATGGAGAATCAGTGAGACAATTCAACTTTACAAATGTTGTGTTAATTCCTAAGTGTAAGAATCCCAACAATATCAGGGATTTTAGGCCAATCTCTCTCTGTTCTGTGATTTACAAGACTATGACTAAAGTGATTGCCTCCAGAATGAAAAAGTGCCTTCCTGATCTCATATCCCCTTTTCAGTCTGCGTTTGTGCCGGGTAGGCAGATTTTCGACAATGTTTTAATTGCTTTTGAGTCACTCCATTCTCTAGCAAAAAAGAAGAATGGGAATAGGGGTCAAATGGCCCTCAAGCTGGATATGAGCAAGGCATACGACAGGGTGGAATGGGATTTCCTGAGGGCTGTTATGGTCAGGATGAAATTCCCCCAGTCTCGCATTTCGCTAATCCTAGACTGCATTTCCACTTCAAACCTGTCCTTCTTGCTTAATGGTAGATCGGTCTGTTCAGTGGTTCCGTCGCGTGGTTTGAGGCAAGGCTGTCCTCTATCGCCTTACCTCTTTCTTTTGTGTGCGGAAGCCTTCTCGGGGCTGGTCTCTAACTCGGAAAAAGGGGGTAAGTTGCTGGGGTTCAGGAGTGCAAGAGGGGGGCCCTTAATCAGTCATCTTTTGTTTGCTGACGACAGTATCCTCTTTAGTAAGGCTTCCATTTCCAGTGGGACAGGTATTCGGAAGGTTCTTGAGGTCTATGAGAGGGCTTCAGGCTAGCAAATTAACCTTCAGAAATCGAAAATTACTTTCAGCCCTAATGTCAAGTCCCATACAAGAAGAGACATAAACCTCCTTTTTGGAGTTTTTCACTGTAATGAGCAGGATAAGTACCTTGGTCTCCCGTGTTTAGTGGGTAGAAATAAGAGAGTTCTGTTTAATGATATCAAGGAAAGGGTTTGGAAGAAAATGAGGGGCTGGAAAGACAGCTACTTTTCGTTCGCAGGGAAGGAAATCTTGATAAAAGCCGTGACTCAAGTTGTGCCCACCTATCCTATGAGCCTTTTTAAACTTCCGGGTAGCCTTTGCAAGGAGCTGGGAGCTATGGCTTCGAAATTCTGGTGGGGTTCTAAGGAAGGACGCCGGAAAATAAGCTGGATCAGCTGGGACAAATTGTGTCATTCGAAGCTGGAAGGGGGTCTGGGATTCAAAGATTTAGCTCTCTTCAATCAAGCCATGTTGGCCAAACAGGTTTGGAGGATTCAAGCCTCTCCCGAGTCCCTCGTTACGAAGGTCCTAAAGGCAAAATATTTCAGGTCTGGTGAGTTTATGGAGGCCCCTATCAAACCTGGCTGCTCCCATATTTGGAGAAGTCTGGGTTGGGGAAGAGAACTCCTCTCCAAAGGCACGAGATGGACGGTGGGGAACGGGGACAACATTAAGGTTTTTAAGGATAGGTGGATCCCCCATCCCAACACTTTCAAACCCCTTACTAGTGACCCAGGGACTGATCTTATGGTGGTGGACCTTATCGACAGATTCAGGAAAGGGTGGGACAATGAGAAGCTGGATCAATGGCTGATTCCGGCTGATAGGACAGCTATCCATAAGATCCCTGTGAGCTGGAGTGGTGGCCAGGACTGCCTCTCTTGGCATTATGATAAAAGTGGCACTTACAATGTGAAGATTGGCTACAAGCTTGGTTGTTTGCTGAATTCCCCTCTCTCTTCTTCTAACAGCTCTCCCAGGGACCGTTGGTGGACTTTGCTGTGGGGTAGAATTCTCCCTCCTAAGGTCAAAAATTTTCTCTGGAGGGCCTGCCTTAACGCTCTTCCCTCTTTGGACCATCTCTGGCAGAGGAAAGTGGTAGAGAACCCTGTGTGTAATCGGTGTAAAGTGGGGTGTGAGTCCCTTTCCCATGCTCTGTTTGCCTATAAATCAACAAAAAGTGTTTGGAAGCATTCGACATTTGGCCATCTTGTGTCCCCTTTGAGCCATCTCCCTGTGATTGAGACTTTCCAAAAGCTGCTTACGCAGGTTAGTCCTTCTGATTATGATCTCCTTTGTATGATTGCCTGGGGAATCTGGTCAGACCGGAACTCTCAGATTAATAGTGGCAGGGGAAAACCTCCTGAATTAATTGTCAATGGGGAGGCTGATTTTCTGGACGAATTTCGGAATAGCAGACAAGCCTTTTCCTCCTCTCAGAACTCTCTTGCGGTGAAGCCCCACATGAACTGGATCCCCCATCCCTCTGGTCTTTTAAAGTTGAATATAGGGGCCTGCTGCCGGGCTAATTCGTCTTTGTGGGGGATTGGGGTGACCATCAGAGATTATCGTGGGAAAGTGGTGGTAGCGCGTGCTAATACCATCCATGGCTCCTTTTCTGATGAGGTCGGTCAGCTGCTGGCGCTTAGGGAAGGCCTGATGCTAGCTAAGTTCTATAATTGTAATATTCAGATGGCAGAAGTTTTTTCTCCTAGTGTGATATCTTATCTGTACTCTCAGGTCCCCATTTCGGGTGACGCTAAGTTTATCTTGTTGGATATTCAGGGTCTTGTTCCTGAGGTTGGCTCCTGCAAGTGCCAGTCCATTTCCAAATCTGGGAATGTTTTGGCCCTTAGGCTAGCCTCTGTAGCCTTCTCCTCTGCAAGGGAGTGTATTTGGCTGGATTGTAGCCCTTCTAATTGCTCTCTGTAATGGGTTCTTCTATGTTCAAAAAAAAAAATCAATATCAGGTGGTAAGAGAAGTCAACAATGGAGACTATGAGGAGTCAGATAATGCGGTCATTAATGGGGAGGAGATAGTGGGTGATGTAAGCGAGGTTGGAGGTTGTGAAGAGATTTCAGAAGTTCCTATTGTTAATCAAGATATTTATGGAAATCAATCAGGGGCGGTGCGTGCTTCCCAAGGAGTAAATATTAAGTCCAATTCTGATTCGGGTGAGGTCTTGCTCGGGTGTGGGTCAAGGTTGGGCCTTGGGGTGGTTAAGCCCATAGATAATATTTCTCTTCCTCAAGTTGAACCGGATGGCCCAGATTTGCCTTCTTTTTCGGGTCATTTTAAGAATCAAGTTAGGAAAGGCAAAAAGGGGAGTAATTTCAATAGAATTAGGAAGCTAGGGATTTCAAGTGTTGAAACAGTGAAATTCGATGGGAAGAGAAAGAGAGATCTGGTGGATAGGGAAGGGTATAGTGGTGATCGGAAAGTGAGGAAAAGAAGTGGAGATTTCGATATAGAAGAAGAGAGTACTAGAAGTGAGATTGGGTGTGATTCTGATGGGATTATTACCAAGCATTTTGTTTTACCAGAGAAGGAAAAGCTCTGGAAGCAGGTATATCGGCCGGTCGGTTAGTATCGACCCGCCGAATTCAATGAAAATTATGTCATGGAATGCTCGGGGATTGGGGAATTCCCGGGCATTCAATTCCCTGCTATCACAAAAGCATAAGTTCAATCCAGATATCTTATTTCTTATGGAAACGAAAGCTAATTAAGCGAGAATGGAAGTGTTGAGAATCAAGTTGGGTTATCAAGGAAAATTGGTAGTTAATAGTTCTGGACTTTCAGGAGGTCTTTGTCTTTTTTGGTCAGTTGGGATTCAAGTTATTCTGTTGAGTTTTACTTCGGCTCATATTGACGTTCGGTTATGTTCTTCTAATGCTCAGTGGTGGAGGTTTACTGGGTTTTATGGCAATCCAGATTCTAGTCAGCGGATTCACTCTTGGAGTCTATTATAGAAGATAGCCGAAATGGTTTCATTGCCGTGGGTGTGCTTAGGAGATTTTAATGAGGTTTTACATAGGTCAGAGAAATTGGGTGGTGTTTCTAAGTCTGAATTATCTTTGTCTAGTTTCCGAGAGGCTTTGGATGATTGCGAGCTCGAAGATATGGGTTATGTAGGTCCAAAGTTTACTTGGAGTAACAGGAGAAGTGGTAATGCTCTGGTTCAAGAAAGGTTGGATAGGTGCACCAGTAATTTGGCATGGAGAAGTTTATTTCCTCATTATAAAGTCTCCCATCTAGACTATTGGCGTTCTGATCATCGCCCAATTATTTTAGAGATGACGGATTCATTCATTGTTCATAGTGAAGCTAGGAGAAAGAGGCGGTTTCATTTTGAAGGCTGTTGGATGGAAAAGCATGAATGCAATCAGATTATTTCGGAGTCCTGGATTGACAGAGGAAGTTCTAATGCAGTTGCAGAAGTTCTCAGTAATATCCAAGATTGTGGGTTAAGGTTAGATAAGTGGAATATTCAAAATAGGAGGAAGTTAAAGGAGGATATTAGCTACAAAAAAAGACAATTGAAAGAAGCGTATAACAATATTGGTCAGGATTCTTGGCAGAGAATACAGTATATTGAATCACAATTGGATGTATTGCTTGAAACGGAGGAGCATTATTGGAAGCAGAGATCCAGAATCGACTGGCTTAAATGTGGAGATCGTAATACGATGTTCTTTCACATGAAAGCTTCAGTTAGGAAGAGCAGAAATTTTATTAAGGGTCTCAAGGGTTCTGATGGTTTTTGGCAAGAGACAAAGGCAGGTATGGAACATATCATTTCTGATTATTATTGTAATTTGTATCTTTCTAGTATGCAGTCGCAGTCAGATATTGGTGTTATTATAGATGGAGTTTCGCCAAAATTATCTCCTTCGAGTTTTTCCTTTCTTGAGTCTGATTTTTCTGCAGTAGATGTCAAGAGAGCAGTTTTTGATTTAGGGGCGAATAAAGCACCTGGTAGTGATGGTTTGCCTGCAATTTTTTTCCAGCATTATTGGGATTTAGTAGGTCCTTTAGTAGTGAAAGCATGTTTGGATTGTCTGAATTTTGGGGGTTCTATGGTGAATATGAATAAAACATTGATAGTCCTTATTCCTAAGAAGAAGTTATCTGAGAAGATTACAGACTTTAGACCTAAGTCTTTGTAATGTAATATATAAAATTGTAGCAAAATCAGTTGCAAATAGATTCCGTCAGGTGCTTGGAGAGGTAATTTCAGAAAAACAAGGAGCCTTTATCCCAGGCAGGTTAATTTCAGACAATATAGTGGTGGGTTTTGAGTGTATTCATAGAATTAAGAGAAGGAAAAGGAAGAGAGGGTCTATGGCAGTGAAATTAGACATGTCTAGAGCTTATGATCGAGTGGAGTGGATTTTCGTCGAAAATATGATGAGGTCCTTGGGGTTTCCTGAGAGATGGATCCGATTGGTTATTCATTGTATTTCGTCCGTTTCCTATTCTTTCGTTCTTAACGGAGATATTTGTGGTTCTATCAAGCCTTCACGTGGGTTGAGACAAGGTGATCCTCTCTCATCCTTTCTTTTCTTATTATGTGCTGAGGGATTTACCAATTGATCAATCAGGCAGTGGATAATGGGAAATTACAAGGGTTCAAATGTAATTACAACGGTCCAATCATTTCCCACTTATTATTTGTAGATGATAGTCTCTTATTTGCTAAGGCTTCTGTCTCCAATTGTGAAGAGATTAGGAGTATTTTGTCAATTTATGCTAAGGCTTCTGGACAAGTAATTAGTTTTGAAAAGTCAGCAGTATGTTTCAGTCCTTCATTAGACCCTCAGATTTGTTCTCTGTTAGCAGCCATTATGGGAATAAAAGTGGTGGTTTGCCATGAGAAATATTTAGGGTTGCCTTGTTTCACTGGTAGGAAGAAGAAGGAGATTTTCTCAGTGATTACAAGTAGGATTTGGGATAAGATTAAAGGGTGCAGAGACAAATTCCTTTCTACAAGAGGGAAAGAAGTATTAATAAAGGCTGTTATTCAGGCAATTCCAGCTTATTCAATGAACCTTTTCCGGCTTCCAAAAGGTTTATTGGATGATATATATCATCTTTGCGCACGATTTTGGTGGGGAAGTAATGGTTCAATGAGGAAAATACATTGGTGTAGTTGGTCCCGTTTATGTGAAGCGAAAGAGAAGGGAGGGTTGGGGTTTAAAGATTTAGAAAAAGTCAACAAAGCATTGTTAGCTAATCAATGTTGGCGTATTATGTTAAATAGAAATTCATTAGCAGCCCGAGTGTTGAAAGGTTGTTATTTCCTAGAGGAGGAATTTATAGATGCTGAGTCGAAGTCTACAGCTTCCTTTATTTGGAAGAGTTTGATGTGGGGAAAAGAGCTCATCATGGCAGGAATTAGGTGGCGAGTAGGAGACGGATCAAATATACGTATTTATTCTGATAAATGGATTCCAAGGCCATCCACATTCAAGCATATCTCTCCTCCTTTGTTAGGAGTCAATGCAACTGTAAGTCAGCTTATTACTCCGTCTGGTGTATGAGATACAAATCTGATTAATTCAGTATTTTGGGAAGAAGATGTTAAAGAAATTTTGAGTATTCCTATAGGAAGGAATATGGTTAATGATTCGATTCAGTGGCATTCAAACCGAAAAGGTATGTATTCTGCTAAGTCTGGATATAAGTTACAGTATTTCCTAAATTCTGATCCTTCTCCTTCAAATTCAAGCTTTTTCTCTGATATTTCTATTGCTTGGTGGAAATCACTTTGGAATCTAGATATTCCTAATAAGGTTCAGATTTTTGTTTGGAGGGCTTGCAATGATATGCTCCCCTCTTATATGATTTTGGCTCGTATGAAAATCACAGTGGATAAATTATGCCCTATTTGTAAAATCAAAAATGAATCTATCCTTCATGGTCTGTGTTGTTGTAGTAAATTGGAGAAGTTGCGTGGCTTTTGGGCGTACAAGCTAGAAGAAAATCATAAACATAAATCCCAATTCTTTGATTTTCTTATTGACAGTTTTTTACGTTTGAATAAAGAGGAGTTAGGGCTTTTTTGTATTTGTTTGTGGAAGGTGTGAGCTATGAGAAATGCAGCTGTTCATGATCTTTCTTCTGTTCAAGAGGTGAATATTGTAGAGTGGGCTAGCAGGTATGTTGTTGAAAGAAGAGAAGCCAATTTTATTAATCATAGAACTGCTGAGTCTCCTATTATCAGTAATCAGTTATGGAGTCCACCTGTTTTTGGTGTTTATAAGATCAATAGTGATGTAGCTCTAGATGTGGTAGGTAAGGTTGTGGGTGTTGGGATTATTATTCGTGATTCAGACGGACTGGTTATGGCAGCTAGTTCCCAGAAAATTTCAGCAACGTATTCTCCCCAAGTAGCTGAAGTTATAGCGATTTTGCGTGGTATTCAGTTGGCTTTAGATTCTGGGTTGTCACCTTGTATGATCGAATCAGATGTGGAAGTGGTTGTGAACTGGATCAACAAGAAGGAACCTATTTTTTCAGAAATAGGAAATATTATTTCAGATGTCCATGGTTTGCAGATTCAGGCGAGGTGTTTGTCTATTGTATTTGTCCCTAGGAAGGCTAATCAGGTAGCCCATGTTTTAGCTAAGAACAGCCTCTCTTGTGAGGAGGATCTGTTTTGGTTGGAGGAATTTCCTCCCTGTATTGGTTCCCTTTTTTCGACGGAATGTCATTTTCCGTTTGTAATATGTTCTTTCCATCAAAAAAAAAAAAAAAAAACAATAAATTTTAGGAGATACCAGGGGTGAAGGTTTTGGGGGGGGGGGGGGGGGGAGGGGGCGCGGGGCCGCAAAACAAAAATTAATATTGTAGGTCACGCAATCTTCAAATAATATCAGTAGGAATCCCGCTCCTGATACTATTCAACAAAATGTGATACCGTTCGGTGTTAAAAGTAAGATACAAATAAATAAATAAAATAGACATTAACTAATTAAAATATAACAAGAATATTTTATATCTAGAAAATAGAAAATTATTTATAACCAATTTATTCCTAATTTTCATTTCAATTACATAATTAAAGAGTGTATGATAAAACAACTTCTATTTTGTTGCAAAACCTATGCCTATTCTTAACGGTATGCATAATTGAAAATAATATTTTAATAGTTCCCGATTTATAAAATATAGATTTCAATAGCTTAATTAAAATATCATTATACCATTGATATATATAAATCATAATTTTTTACATACTTGTAACTTAATTTTATAATGTTCATGTCAAACCAAATTAACTTATAATAATTTTGAACAAAATTTAAATAATAAACCAATAAAATAAATTCATCAAAATCATATTAATAATTAACCTAACAAAATAAATAATATATGTAGTAGCTATAAGAGTTCAATATTTACTTAGTTTGTTCTAGTGAAATCTAAATATATATATATATATATATTATATAATACACACTAGATTAGGTAATAATATATGAAATAATAGAAAATTAAAATATTAAAATGGATTGATTTTGCTTCTTATTTTCATGGTCAATAGAATTATGGAAACAAAAATTATTAGTTAATTTATATTATAAAAATAATAAAGGGACAAGATAATATTATCACCTATTTTGTATATATATCACATCTTAATGTGCAATTGTGCATGCATGATGTTCATAAATATTGTTTTTTGAATGTGATGGAGTTTGGAAGATTATAAGAGAGCAAGTTTTTGTCAAACTTGTGATACGGGGTAGAATTTTAAAATTATATTTGAAGAGAGCAAGTTTTATCAAACTTGTGATACGGGGTAGAATTTAGCAAGTTTTTATTAAACTTGTGATATGGGATAGAATTTTTAAATTATATTTGAAGAGGACAAATTCTAACTTTTTAAAAAATATATATATATAAGTTTGAAATGATGAAAATACCCTTTATTTTATCGGTCAAACATGGTTAACAATTGAGTTTGACTAATGGCAGGGGAGGTGAGTGTCAATTAACTAGCAAACCTCATAACAATTTGGTGCAATTTGCTCTTTAATTAAAATGACCTTTAATGTGCAATTATGCATGCATGATATTCATAAATGTTGTTTTTTGGATGTGATGGGGTTTGGAAGATTATAAGAGATCAAGTTTTTGTCAAACTTGTGATACAGGGTAGAATTTTAAAATTATAATTTTAGAATTTTGTGAAGAGAACAAATTCTAACTTTTTATTTTTTAAAATAAATTTGAAATGATGAAAATACCCTTAATGTTGTCGGTCAAACATTGTTAACGGTTAAATTTGACTAATAGCAGGGGAGTGAGTGTCAATTAACTAGCAAACCCCATAACAGTTCGGTGAAATTTGCTATTTAATTAAAATGACTTTTCACTTGTGCATGCATGATGTTTTTTGGATGTGATTGAGTTTGAAAGATTATAAGAGAGCAAGTTTTGTCAAATTTGTGAAACAGGGTAGAATTTGTTTTCTTCAAATATAAGTTTTTGTCCAAATTTTAAAGATTAAATCTTTTATTATTTTGAATTCCCTTTTAAAAAAATCAAGTAAAAATATGTATGAAGAGTATCCAGAGCCTCATTTTTTATAATTCTGGGGGGGGAGGCGCTTACATTCGCCTCTGGGAGATACTCTATTGGTCAATATATAAATATATTCATATTAAGGACTTTATGTATATTTTTTTATTTAAAAGATTAATCAAACATTGTTTCATTTTGATTAATTGACTAGTCAATTTGAGGCGTAATATATAAATCTGGATTATAATTTTTAATTACAGAAAGCAGTCTATTATAGAAATTTGGTATGATATTATATACAATTATTATTTGTCATATAAAATTTTTGTTTTGTATCTATTTTTTTTTAAAAAAATATTACAATAATTCAGGGATTAGGGAGGGAGAAAGACTGAACAAATAACTTCATAATATGAATGTGAATGGTATACCATTGGACCAATCTCGTCTAATAATTTTGTATATGAGTTGCATTTTGGTTTTAACAATTAAGTAACTTAAACTGAAAAGACGGACAAGCAACCTTGAACGGTTAGTATAATTGCCTTCCAAGCGATGGGCCCGGTTAGTATAATTGTCTACGCAAATTTTTTGTCTTCTTTTGCCATTTTTTAGATTTCCAAATGAGGTATTAGGTGAAGCTATAATGATTCAAACTTCAAACACAAATTGGCTGCGTAGATAACTAAGAGAGTGCCAAATGGGATTGAAAATAATTTGGCATCGAGACATATTATTTTCTACAGCCAACAAAATCGCATCACATGTATTGAAAATTTATAGTAAATTTCAATAGAAAGATTAAATAAGAAAGAAAAGAAAAGAAAAAAAGGGTTGAGGTTACATTGGCAACACGGCAGCATTGTGATCGGTTAAACCAGGGGCGAAGCTAGGATGTTTTAGTAGGGTGGGCTAAAAAAAATTAAACGAAGCTAAACTATGCATAGAAATTTTATTAATTTTTGTGTTCATGTTGGGTATATTTGTTTGACATTGCAACCTACAATAACAATTGGATTGAATTGTCAAGAAATGAAAAATACATATTTACACGTGATTACGTGAATTAACTGTTACTAAAATTCAACCAAACTAGCTTCGAGATTCAATAAAACATATAAAATTATCAACTTGTCAATTAAGATGATTTATTCACTTTTATTTTATTTTATTTTTAGTAATAAATAATATAAATTTAACATGTTCCGTTAAATTGTGCTTCAAAGATTGAAACTGTGTTTCAACGTTTCTAATTTGTTTGTATAATATGTTTTAATTTGTTTTAGTTAGGATAATTTGGTAAATAAAATTGTAATAGAATGTTATTTTAGTAAAAGATAAACAATGAGGGTGGCTTTTGTAATAACTTAGCAGTTTATTTCCAAAAATTCAACCTGGGCTACAGCCCAGGCTAAAATTCAAATAGCTCCGCCCCTGGGTTAAACAAGCTGATTCAGATGCTTCTGCAGTCGCCGTATGTACTGAATTCCTTGATTGCAGAAGGAACATCAGAACAAGCCATTTCTATAATTACCAAAGTTGACCCGCATTTTCAATATCGTATCGTATGGCTTCACAGCTTGCTATAATCTGCCTAAGGGGGACTCCTTGGCATGATCATCCACCAACCAGAGGCCAAAATCGTGGAAACGTTTTAACTTCTCCTTGAAACCTATGATATAATTATTATGGATGATTGCATGCATTCCCTTTGTTTCTTCCACCCATGTCTTGTTCTCGAAATATAATCCTCCAGTTGGGAATGCTGCCTGGGGCAGCAGGTAGAGATCCACCTGAAATATCAACGGTATATGATCGTCAGAAGAATCCAAAACGCAGTATCTGAAGATACTGAGACACATCTTGAATCCAAATAATTTTCAGCATAAATCGCAATGCTGAGACACATCTTGAGGTAACTAGGCGTTTTCAACTAAACATCAAAATAATGAAATCTTCTAGGAGTTATCAATGGTAAAAATGTTTAAAGAAGATACCTGTCCAGCAGTTTTCATCAACGCCCTGTTAAAGCCAGGCTGATCATTTGTTTTCATTGTTTCAGCTTGAAGCTCCTCAATCCATTTCTTCATAACTAATTTCCCTCCAGATGTGGGCCGCATGTAAATCATGCAACTACATATGTTAGGCTGCCCTTTTTGCAGATCATGGGAGTGATCAAGAGGCTTCACCGCAGTCATGTCATCGGAGAAGTAGACATCATGATTTCCCTTCATATATGGAAAGGGATCTTTCAACCAGACCATATCAACATCATTGTACATAACATTATATCCGAGCTCCAACAAGTGCAGCAGGTGACGAGGCCTTCGTGATGTCAAATTGAAGAATCCCTACACCAACAAAACCAATCAAGGACCAATAGACCAATTGCAGAATTAATAACAACAAAAATGCTGATAATTGTCAAGTAAAATGATCATTAAAAGTCTAGATAATAGCATCATACACTAAATTACTAACTACAAAATCAAAATAATATTTTTAACCTGAGAACCGTAGTTTTGAGCAGTTGGTGAATTGGGAGCTGGAGGGACGAGGACGGCGTGACCAGGCCATTTCTGGTTAACAGTGTAAAGAGTGGCGTAATCCTCTGCAATGACAAGCACTTGATCTTGGTGTTTTTGCCTCGTAATGCTAATCAACCAATTGTTCAAAAACGGCAAGAAAGGGTGGCTCACAGTACACACGATCACAGTCCCGTTCTTGGCCACAAACGACGCCGCTTGCGGCAGAGTGTAATTGTTCCATTTGGCGAGAGAAGAACGGGTGTTTTGGAACAAGAATTGGGGGGCTCCAAACCTGGGCAGGATAATTCCGAGTAGAACTAAGAGGGAGAGTAAAAGTAGGAGAGTTGTTCGGTTGAAAAGAAATTGTGACATTGCTGCAACTATTCAATTAATCAATATACTAACGATGAATTTCATGTTGTGAATAAATAGGGAGATGAGAAGAGAGACGAGAGAATTCTGCATTGATAACGTGTTGAAAATTCTGCATTGGCTGAATTATATTGACCAAGGAAATGAATATCCAAAGATATACTGAAATATCAACCGATATATTCGTATTTTGGAGAGATCGATATCGAAACAGATAAATATCCAATATCCAACCGATTTTGAAATAATTATAAAAATTTCCTGATATTCCTAAAATTTTATGAATTTTACCCCGAAATTCCATGGATATTTTACATATTATTAAAATAATTTTTTTTTTTACCCTAAACAATTAAATTATTGTTAAAATTATTTAGTTTGAAAATTATTTTAGAATAAGCATTAACAAATTTATATACAAATATCCATCATTTTTTTTATTTTAAATTTTTGACAGAATATCTACCGATATTGATATTATCCCCGAAATATCCATAAATTTAGAAGTCCGATCCCGATACTGATACTGATATTTTATTCCTTGGCATTGACACATGCATTGGAGATGGTCTAATAGAGATTTTGGAAAAAACACTTTGTTCACAATTCAAAGAAGAGAAGAGGATGACAATTATGTATGGATGAGGATGAAGCAAAAGTAATGGTATTGAGGGATATATGTGTATTAGCTAATGGGTAAGTAAACTAAAACGAAAAAGAGATGAAGGAGATGTGAGAGAAAGAGACGTGAGAGATCTGTATTGATTCTGCATTGATTTCAAGAGTAACCTTTACAAAGAGACAGAAATCTCTATTTTATAGAGATTTTAGAAAAAACACTTGGTTCACAGTTAAAAGAAGACACTACTACAAAAATGTAAAAAGACATCGGTTGTTTACATCGGTTTTTTGATAACCGATTTAAAAAAAACTTTTAGAAATCGGTTTTTATAAAAACTAATTTCTTAAATATTGTGATTTAAAAAGACAACAGTTTTTGGGAAAACTGATATGGAGGGATTAAATTTCCTTTAACAAATTTATAAAAATTTCCAACATAATAGTCAACAGAAGAAGAGATTGGTTTAGAAGGGATTAGTTTGGAGATTTGTTTGGTTGGGAATTGGGACTTGAGAGAGAGAGATTTAAAGTCTGAGTGCTCTGTATACAGAAAGTTTCAATCAAAATCTAGATATAATTTTTAAAAATAAAAATAAAAACCCAATCTTTGAAATCAAATTTGAACATGCAAGAGACGAAACAAGAGAAGAAAATTGAAATAAAAATTTGTAAATGAGAAATCTAAAAATCAAAACCATAGATGAAATCTCAAGAAGAGAAGAAGAGATTGGTTAAAGTTTGCTTGAGTTCTATGTAACTCAAAAGGGGAGTTTCGACAAAGTCCCACGTGGTGAATGGAGATTCATACAGCGGGAAGATCTGTTGCAAAAATGGAGATGGGAGGAAGAGAGAGTTTGGAGAGAAAACGTAAGTGAGATAAAAGGAGGACAGAGTGAAACTGGGCAGAGTGTGCTTTTTTGGACAGTATGTGGTATTTTTTAAGGGGTAATTACCTTGATGGCCATCGACTTATGCCACCACTATCAAAATGGCCACCAGACGGGTGATGAGCCGTCGTTGTGTGCTCAACAAAATGATATTTAAAATGTGATCATTTTGAAAACCTTTTTTAACCACTTAAAAATCCACTTAGATATTAAATTAATAAAGCGGCAAGTAGGATTCGTTCCACAAGAGTTGAACAAATTAACTAATCTATATGCAATAAAATAAATCATAAAAATATGGATGAGTGAATGGGTTGTCAAGCCATCAAATATACATGAAAAATAAACCTAATAAACTAATAAAAGAATACTTAACAAATCTAGATAAGAGAAATGGAATTAACAATTAAGAGAATAGCTAGAGTATTAATGGGATCACAAGTGAATTACCGAGAAATGCTTATCAAACTACTTTAGTGAACGAATCTCATAAATGTTAACCAATTGATTTCTAAAATGTGTTTAGGCCATTATTATGAACCCTAAACAACTTCCCACTGCAATGCCTAACCGATTAAGGAAAGGGGGTCACGGCGGGATCGGTTCGTTACAATTAACGGTTTAGATTATCGCGGTTGATATACCTTTCGAAAATCTATCCTAGTCACTATGTTCTCAATCCATCAAGGTTGTCAATCCAATCAAGATTAAATAACAAATTATCCTAAGCAAGATTATAATCAACTAGTGGGTATACATGTCAATTATATAATGCATAGAATCTAATTATAAAATGAATAGAACACAAATAGAGATTAAAGTATAATAAAGCTTAAGCAAATCCCAATCCAAATGTTCTCACATCAAAACCCTAGAAAGGGGATTTAATTACACATATTACAAATAAAGGGAAGGCAAGTAAAAGATTAGGAAATCACCCATGGGCCTCCTTTTGTAAGCTTGATCATTTCCTTGCCTTTGATGCTCCTTGTGTAAAGAGTGGATGATAAGGATGTGTCTAGATAGATGGAGTCAAATGGGAAGTGACTAAGGAGATTTGTGGAGAAGATGGGAAGAAAGGAATGATTAGGGGAAGGAAATCTAGATGTTAAGTTTAGGTAAAAGAGAAAATGGAGAGAAAAGGAATGGTGGAGAAAGGAGGTTTCTTGGTGGTCAAGTGATGTTTAAAAGAGAAAAAATGTGATGAATTTATAGGATTTTCAAATTAGGTCTTGAGTGGCAAATTACCAAAACAGCCCCTAAACTTGTCAAATTTCTATTTTGGCCCCTCAAAGGGGTGCTTCTTGTAATTTTCACACCAAATTCCACCAATCAGAGAATATCGCTACTTGAGGTTTTATGGCAACATTGTGGTGCTCTGGGGCGACACAATCAGGTGTCAAAAAAAAGTTTTTGTCGCCATGGCGATAACACTATGCAAATGGCGACCTAGGGGCGACATTAGGGAGTTTGAAGCTTTATTTGGAGGTTTGGATTCAGGCCATTTGGAGGACCAAGAAGTCATACGACCGGACTGCCGCTGTCCCGCCATGATTTGGGGCCGAAAACTAGCTGGAGTTGGGTCCGAAATGATGACGTGGAAGAAGCTAGGGTTTTTAGGCAGCCATGGCAGGTCTCGCGTGAGAGGAAGAAGGAGTTGAATAGTAATTGGGGTGCAATTAGCAGGCGTGTGGGGTGCACGTAGCTGTTGGACTTTTGTCTTTAATGGGGTTCATTTAGAAGGGATCAGGGGTGTGTTTGGATGTTGAATAGAAGTGTTTGGCTTGCATTTTGGCCATGCAAATTGGGCCGAGCTTGGTCTGCACATGAGGGGATGGGCTACTGACTTGGGCTTATGTTTGGGTGCGCAAGGAAATGAGCGTGGGTGGGCTTAGCAGTCCACTCTCTATCTTTTAATCAAAACGCACAACATTGATGACGTGGTGAGCTTGGCTGATTTCCTTGGCTAATTACACAATGCTCCCCTAATCTCTTAGAATATCATAATAACTTCAATAGTCCTTCAATAATTACACTTTTACCCCTATTTCACCAAAATTATTCTAATGCCCCTGAACTCTATAAATTCCTGAAAACACTTAATTTACACGATTAAATCACAGGATAAAGCCCAAGAATTAAGCGAAAGGAGAAGGAAATGAAGGCCAAAATCATACCAATTTTGGTTTGATCAACGGGGAATTGGTTTCAAAATAGCCATTTTTGGCAAACACTGTTACACTAATGGCCATTCCATCCAATTCCATTCATTTTCATCTAATGAATGGCATTTTGGTAAATAAGGGGACGATTTAATTTATTTTAGATATTTTTTGATAATCAATTTTTTTTTTTTGAAACAAATAATTATATTTAGTGTGTGTATATACATATAGTATGTCTCAAACATATATATATATATTTCTTTTCAACTTATCTCAAATATATTTTTTAGAATTTTTATATTTTATAGCTTTAATATTCTCAAAATAGAATATATATATATATTCTTTTCAACTTATCTAGCCTTAATCTTCACAAAAAAAGAGGAATATATATATATATATATATGTATGTATATATCTTTTCAACTTATCTCAAATATATTTTTTATATTTTTTAGATTTTGTAGCCTTAATCTTTTCAATATATATATATATGTTTGAGATATGATATACGTATATACATACACTAAATATAATTATCTGTTGCAAAAAATAAAAGAAAAAATTGATTTCCAAAAAATATCTAAAATAAATTAATGTCTTCGACTTATTTACCAAAATGTCACCCATTGGATGAAATTGGATGGAATAGCTATCAGTTTAACAGTGTTTGCCAAAAATGGCCATTTTGAAACCAATTCTTTAACTGATGGCCATTTTGATAGTGATTGTTGATGAGCGTCGTTTGTGTTACTCAACAAAATGATGTTTTAAAATGTGATCGTTTTGAAAACCGATTTTTCACCACTTGGATAGAAAATTAGTAAAGTGACAAGTAGGATTCGTTCCACAGGGAATTAGAGTGATTAGTTGAATTAATTAGCTAATCTAAATGCGATAACATAAATCATAGATAAATGGATAAGTGAATGGGTTGTCAAGCCATTAAACATACATGTAAAATAAACCTAATAAAACTAATGAAATGGAATGCTCAAAAAATCTAGATAAGAAATATGGAATAAACAATTAATAGGAATTCTAGGGAAATGATAGAGTAGCTAATGGACAATGAGCATTTCATACATGGCTTCTTTAATGCACTATCTACACAATCAAGGACCGATCTCATTCGAATGTGTTGTTTAGACCGTCACTACGAACCCTAAACAACTTCCCACCGCAATGCCTAACCGATTAAGGAAAGGGGGTCACGGCGGGATCGGTTAATGACAATCAAATGGTCTAGGCAATCGAGGTTGATCACCCCTCCAAAAGCCTATCATATTCACTAAGTGCTCTAATCAATCAAGTGTGTCAATAACTCAATCAATTTTATCACAAATTAATCCTACAACATATTGTAATTAACAAGTGTGTCAATAACTCAATTAATCACATAAGTGCAATATCTAATTAAAAAGTAAATAAAACTTAAATCATGCAAACATAATATTGAAAGCTTTAATAATACTCATGTCCAAAAAGTCTCTCAAATCATCCCCTAAAATAGGGGTTTTAATTACACATAATTACAAACAAGGAAAGGAAGTAAAATGGAGAGAAATCACCTTGGGTCTCTCTTGTAAGCTTGATCCTTCCTTGATGCTTCCTTGCTTGAATCTTGTGCAAAGAGTGGATGTTGAGGATATGTCTAGATAGGTGGAGTCATATGGAAAGTGACAAAGGAAAGGGGTGGAGAAAATGGAAGGAGAGGAATGATTTAGGTGAAGTAATCTAGATGTTTTAGCTTAGGTAGAAGAGAAATGGAGAGATTAGGAATGGTAGAAAGGAGGTTTCTTGGTGGTCAAGAGATGTCTAAAAGAGGAAAAATAGTGATGTATTTATAGGTGTGAAAAGCTAGGGTATGAAATGGGTATGAAGTGACAAGAATACCCCTCTTGAATGCCAACACTGGAATTCCTACGGTGGAATTCCAACGTGGTCGCCACTTGTCCTTCTAGGTCGCCATGGCGACCTCAAATGGCGACCTCTCATGGGTTCTTCTGTTGCCATGGCGACCAAGTGGCGACCCTTCCCACTTTGGAATTCCTATGTGGTCGCCATTTGCAAGTGTAGGTCGCCATGGCGACCTCAAATGGCGACCATGAGATGCTTTGCAATTTCCTCTGTCGCCATGGCGCCCATGTAGCGACCTCCTTATGTCTAAGTGGCGAAAATGCCCTGTTTCTTCCCATTTGTGAGCCTTTTTGCACCCAAGTCCTCATCTTCATCCCAAATGCTCTTGAAACCTAATAAAACCTGAAACACTTGATTTTACACCATTAAATCACTGGATAATGCCCAAGAATCAAGCAAAAAGGAGAAGGAATGAGGGCCAAAATCATACCAATTTTGGTTCGATCAAATACCCACAAACCTATCTTTTGCTCGTCCTCGAGCAAAACAAACATAAGCACACAATGGACATGTATCTAAAAATCAAATAATCACTTTAAAGCACCAACTCTTTGCAAAAGACTCAAAAGCCAATATTTCGACTTGCAAAACCAAAAGTGAAGGGATTAAACCAATGTTGTGCTCATTAGGAAATAATGCATGTAAGATATGCTAAATAAAGATTAAAGACATGCCACTCTAAGTAAACATTGCACGCAACGCGATTCCACATTCAAGATGCTTAAGCTTCAAAACTAAAGTGCCATTAGGACAAGAATATAATTCGCCTCGACATCTAATCCTCACCGGATTCTCTCATTTTCACACGAATTCCTAGGCTTCACTCACAATCCATATGCAATATGAGTTTATGCTCAGAATATCAAATATAATTGCACATGATTATTTAAAAACACAATTTCTAAAAATTTGTCTCATGAAAGGAATTGAAAACCATGAACGGAAAGAACATGCATCAACCAAAATTTCCAAAGAGGACATCCCTAAAGATCAAATAGGTCTTTTCATTTGGTTGTAATGGGGCCAAAGGTGAATGGTGAGTCAATAAATAGGAAAAATGGATTTCAAACACCCAAAGGTCACATTAAGGCATACATTCTAAATTAAGCACAACTTACTCATTACAACTTGCATATTCCACACTAGGCGTCTAGGCTTACAATTTACTTTGTGCATTTTTCTACTCTTAATTTTCATTGAGTAGCTCATTTAATTCCACAAAATTGATCTAGGCATTTTGTGCCTCATTCATCATTTTTTTCTTTTTCTTTTTCTTTTCTTTTGCATGCTTTTCTTTTCTTTTCTTTGCTTGTCTTTTCTTTTTCTTTTCAAGCATTGCATTTCATCTTTTTTTTTTTTTTTTTATGTGTTTGCACATACAAATTTGCCTAAGTACACGCCTTACATTTTGATACTCCTCAAAGCTTACATTCAACCCCTAAGCCTTAGCAAACCATTTGGTACAAGGTAAATCTAGTGTTTAGGCTATATGGTTTATGTTGATGTGGTTCATGAATGAAAAGCTTAATTGTGTTTGGCTTCAAATGGGCTATGGAGCACACACATAGAGGGATAGGAAGTATTTAGGCCAATTTGGTGGTTTTTCACATGCATTGCCTAAAATCATTTCTAAAGGTTTGTCCACAAAGTCAATCAAGGCATCCACAAGCAGTCCATATGTTATATGGCAAACAACATTTAAGTGCGAATGAGACATTTTAAATATGCATAGCAAGTGTTTGAATGAGTGTTTAAAGAGTGAAAACTTTCCCTCAAATACGCTTTTTAAGGCCGTGTTTGTGAACCTCACGGGAAGTCTCCACTATTAATTCCTAACCTTCAAGCACAATTGAATATCCACTCTAACATCAAGAGAAAAGAACTAGCGCGCTTTGAGCAATGCAACCCTAAATGGCATGAAGTTAATCTAAACTAAGTAAGGCAAAGATACACAATTCCTTACTTGCACACACAAAGGCACAATCTCAACAAGCAAAATATGCTCAAGCATGACATTTTCACAAGATTTTCGAAAATTTTGAAAAATTTAGGCTCAAAATGTTTTTGCACATAATTGCAAACAAGAGATGATATTGCACACACACCCCCAAACCTAAATTATACATTGTCCTCAATGTCTTTGGGGCATATACCGGTAAGTTCGGCGCAACATACATCCACAATCAAAGAGTTTAACAACACATCAATGTCCATATTAAAATTTATCCCAAATATTGTAACCAAGTGTCTCAAGAATATCCTATATGCTCATAATCAACTCAAGAGATATATCAATGCAAGTTCATCAAGAGTCATCATCACAAACCATGTGGACAAAATATGTTATCATTCAAGCCTAAATCCACTATCAAAAACAATTCACACCCTTATTCTAAGCAAGAAAACTAAAAAGCAAGAAATAAAATAAAATAAAAAGCAAGAAAAGAAATTGTACCTAGGTGGGTTGCCTCCCACCAAGCGCTTGGTTTTACGTCCCCGCTAGACGTGCTACTTGGATCGGTCAACAGAATTCCAAAGTTTCGAAGATGTGCCTATATGCGATTAGGTCTTGGAAGTATTTGATGCCCGCCAGCTTGTTCCTAATCACAAAAAGCAAGGGCAAGTAAATGTTCACTTGAAAAAATGGCTTGATAAGTTTATGAAACAATCTATACCAAATGCTTTTAAGTAGGCGGCTTTGAGAAATAGTAGGAGGAACATGAGGCTTTGATTCATTCATTTCTTCATTCATCTCCTCTTCTCCTACTTCTTCACCTTCAACACTAGAAGACTCCATGGCACAATTATGAAAATAATTGTGTTCTACATTCTCACCCTTCCAATGGATGGTGGTAGCTTCTTCTAGCATAGGTGGATTTGGGAACTCTTGGCTCTCTTGTGCTTGCATGGCTTCCATGATAGCTCCAATGTGCACTTCTATTTATCTCAATGAAGTTTCTAATCCCGAAAACCTAAGTGCACTTGCCTCCAAACATCCATTCAAAGTATGCTCGAATGTCGTTTGTGATGCTCGGATGGTCTCTAGCATTTCTTCCTCGGGACTCCCATCCATCGGCCCCATATTGGAAGAATTTGAGTCATGAGCACTTTCTTCCTTCGAGTGCCTTGAGGAAAATAACTCCATGTCCCGGTTGAATATGGCCAATTGCAAGTCAAAAGGATCCATTGTTCCTGAAAAGAAAAATAGAAGAAAAATAAAAGAAAAACAAAAACAAGACTATAAAATCTAAAAATAACGAAAATGACAAATAACTAAAAAAAAAATCTAACTATATAAAAAAAAAATGAATAACAAAAGAAATATGAAAAATCTAAACTACAAAGAAAAACTAAGTAATTCAACAATCGCTTTAATTCCCCGGCAGCGGCGCCAATTTTGATTAGCGTCGTTTGTGTTACTCAACAAAATGATGTTTTAAAATGTGATCGTTTTGAAAACCGATTTTTCACCACTTGGATAGAAAATTAGTAAAGTGACAAGTAGGATTCGTTCCACAGGGAATTAGAGTGATTAGTTGAATTAATTAGCTAATCTAAATGCGATAATAAAAATCATAGATAAATGGATGAGTGAATGGGTTGTCAAGCCATCAAACATATATGTAAAATAAACCTAATAAAACTAATGAAATGGAATGCTCAACAAATCTAGATAAGAAATATGGAATAAACAATTAATAGGAATTCTAGGGAAATGAAAGAGTAGCTAATGGACATGAGCAATTCATACATGGCTTCTTTAATGCACTATCTACACAATCAAGGATCGATCTCATTCGAATGTGTTGTTTAGACCGTCACTACGAACCCTAAACAACTTCCCACCGCAATGCCTAACCGATTAAGGAAAGGGGGTCACGGCGGGATCGGTTAGTGACAATCAAATGGTCTAGACAATCGAGGTTGATCACCCCTCCAAAAGCCTATCCTATTCACTAAGTGCTCTAATCAATCAAGTGTGTCAATAACTCAATCAATTTTATCACAAATTAATCCTTCAACATATTGTAATTAACAAGTGTGTCAATAACTCAATTAATCACATAAGTGCAAGATCTAATTAAAAAGTAAATAAAACTTAAATCATGCAAACATAATATTGAAAGCTTTAATAAATACTCATGTCCAAAAAGTCTCTCAAATCATCCCCTAAAATAGGGGTTTTAATTACACATAATTACAAACAAGGAAAGGAAGTAAAATGGAGAGAAATCACCCTTGGGTCTCTCTTGTAAGCTTGATCCTTCCTTGATGCTTCCTTGCTTGAATCTTGTGCAAAGAGTGGGTGTTGAGGATATGTCTAGATAGGTGGAGTCATATGGAAAGTGACAAAGGAAAGGGGTGGAGAAAATGGAAGGAGAGGAATGATTTAGGTGAAGTAATCTAGATGTTTTAGCTTAGGTAGAAGAGAAATGGAGAGATTAGGAATGGTAGAAAGGAGGTTTCTTGGTGGTCAAGAGATGTCTAAAAGAGGAAAAATAGTGATGTATTTATAGGTGTGAAAAGCTAGGGTATGAAATGGGTATGAAATGACAAAAATACCCCTCTTGAATGCCAACACTGGAATTCCTACGCTGGAATTCCAATGTGGTCGCCACTTGTCCTTCTAGGTCGCCATGGCGACCTCAAATGGCGACCTCTCATGGGGTCTTCTGTCGCCATGGCAACCAAATGGCGACCAAGTGGCGACCCTTCCCACTTTGGAATTCCTATGTGGTCGCCATTTGCAAGTGTAGGTCGCCATGGCGACCTCAAATGGTGACCATGAGATGCTTTGCAATTTCCTCTGTCGCCATGGCGCTCAAGTGGCGACCAAATGGCGACCTTCTGATGACTTGAAGAATCCTCTGTCGCCATGGCGCCCATGTAGCGACCTCCTTATGTCTAAGTGGCGAAAATGCCCTGTTTCTTCCCATTTGTGAGCCTTTTTGCACCAAAGTCCTCATCTTCATCCCAAATGCTCTTGAAACCTAATAAAACCTGAAACACTTGATTTTACACCATTAAATCACTGGATAATGCCCAAGAATCAAGCAAAAAGGAGAAGGAAATGAGGGCCAAAATCATACCAATTTTGGTTCGATCAATTGTCTATGAAACAAAAATAAAATATTAAAATCAAAAGCACAATTTTTAAGATAAACACTGTAAGGTAAATAATAACATGGATCCAAACAAATTAAGAGGTAAATAATAACATGGATCCTAACAAAAGAAGAGGCACATAACTGTAGAGAATAATTCAACTTAACTTCATTGATAAAACTGATTTACATATATATACACACAAACATGTATTGAAGGGTTGGAGAACTAAACTAATTGCAATAGTAAAAGGATAAGACAGCTAAAGAGATAATTACAAGTGTGAGATATAGAGATATATACAAACATTGCATGCATGCAGTAAGAGAGAGTGTGAGCTGAATGCAAAATCTTAACTTGTTGAATTTGAGTTAGTTGGGTTATCCTTAATATGCTCCTGTAAGATGGTGGGTATTTCAGAGACACCAATATTGGATTGTAGTAGTGTGAACTGAGTTCTAGACAGTGGCTTGGTGAGTGAGTCAGCTAGTTGGTCTATGGAGGCTACATGGGATACCCGAAGTTGTCCACATTGAACTTTTTCCCAGACGAAGTGAAAATCAATGGCTATATGCTTCATTCTTAAGTGAAAAACTGGATTCGAACATAGATATGTGGCACGAACATTGTCACAGTAGATTGTTGGTGGATGAGCCTCAGCAATTAATAATTCATGCAAGAGATTAGAGAGCCATATGGTTTCGGCGGCAGCAACAGCAACAGCCTTATATTTTGCTTTATTGAGGATCGACCGACTGTCCGTTGTTTGCAAGAGTACCATGAGATCGTATTTGTGCCAAGGAAGATGACATAGGCACTGGTGGATGTGTGGTCATTATGGTTTCCTGCCCAGTCTACGTCAGAGAATCCATGCAGTGAGACCAGAGACTCACGGTGAAGGAGGAGTCCATAACCGAGAGTCCCACATAGGTAATTGAGAAGCCTCTTGGAAAGGACCTAGTGGCCAGAGGTTGGGCGATGCATGAACTGAGCAAGCTTGTTTACTTCAAACACAATATTAGGACGAGTGAAAGATAAGTATTGTAGGGGCAACAGAGTGGAGACTGGTTTGGCATCAAACATTTTAGTGTGAACCAATAGATCAGTAACATATTTCTGCTGAGAGAAAAACATGCCATGTGGAGATTGAAGAACCTCAACACCAAGAAAATATAACAATGAGCCTAGGTCTTTGATTGAGATTTGTTGAGCAAGTGTACCTACAAATTTTTCCCACTAGAGCCCTATTACTTCCAGTGATAATTATGTCGTCAACATACAACAATAAAAAAATAACACATCCATTAGCATTAAAAATGAATAGAGGTGAGTCGGATTTAGAACTGACAAACCTATTTTGGAGTAGATATTGACGAAGCTCATTATACCAAGCCCGAGGAGCTTGTTTGAGACCATAAATGGCTTCCTGAGGTGACATATATGTGCAGGATAGGCAGGATCTATGAAGCCGGACGGTTGTGCCATAAAGACGTCCTCAGACAAGTGCCCTTGAAGAAAGACATTATTCATATTCAGTTGATGAAGTGGCCAACCATGAGATATTGCGACACTTAGGACAACCTGAATTGTGGTGGATTTAACCACTGGACTGAAGGTTTCAATGTACTCAAGACCCGGCCTGCCGTTGGTGAAAACCCTTGGCTACCAAGCGTGCCTTGTATCGAGAGATAAAGCCATCCGACAACCTTTTAATACGAAACACTCATTTGGACCCTACAATGTTGTGAGCTGAGTGTGGGGGAACCAAGTCCCATGTGCCATTCTGAATAAGTGCATCAAATTCTTCTGATATTGCTTTTCTCCATTCAGGAATTTTTATAGCCTGAAAAGCACAGGTTGGCTCAATTTATGTAGTTGAGGACAGTAAACTAGTAAGAGAGAGTTTGGTAATCGGTTTGTGAATGTTGTTCTTTGACCTTGTGATTATGGGGTGGTTAGTATGGGTGGCCAACTCGGTTGGGATTATGGTTGGAGTTGATCCGGGTAAGGTGGGTAAACTGTGTTGAGTTTCGGGTGGGCTGTTTTGCTAGTCAGATGGCACTACGGGTTCAAGGGTGGACTTGTCGGACCTGGTATGGATAGCGAGCTGACCTAGTGGTGTAGCAAACTGGACTGGTGCAGCTGCCGACAGGTGTGGCTCGGTTACGGACAGGTTTGGCTCAATTGCGTATGGTGTCTGGTTCGTGCTGTTCTAAAAAGGGGTGGGTGCAGCGGTGGTAGCTCCGGAGCTGGGTGGTGCCGCCGAGTAAGGGGTCCCATGCAAGAGAAGCTCCGACATGTGTGCGTGCCTTGTGGGAACCGAAATAGCTGGTGTGGGTTGAGGTAACCATGATGTGTGTGTGTGTCAGTGTTTGAATGAGGAACTTGACATGAGAGACTCGTGTAGGGAAACACAGACTCAACGAACGTGATATGTCGAGAGACAAATATACGATCATTTTCTAAGTCAAGACAATGATACGCACTCTAAGACATAGAGTACCTAATAAAGAGAAAGGCTCTAGATCGAGGCTCTAGTTTGTGAGCATTTTACGGTTTAATCCAAGGATAACAAAGACACCCAAACACATGCAATTTTTCATATGACAGACGTATAGAAAATATTTGTTCAAAATGTGTCGACATGTTGAGCACCGGTGTATGCATCCTATTTATTAAGTAGACAACTGTGGTGAATGCGTATGACTAGAAAGTGAGTGGCATTGATGCATGAGTGAGAAGAGACAAACCTGTCTCGACAATGTGAAGATGACGTCTTTCAAAGATGCCATTGTATTCAGGTGTGTGTGGTGGTGTGGTAAAGTGTGATATGCCATGACTAGCAAGAGTTTGTTTTAAAGCAATAAATTCACCACCATTGTCATTGTAAAAAGAAACAATGGGGTGGTGAATTTTTTTTTTCCACCAACAATTTAAGTCGTTTGAACACATCATGAACATCAGATTTATTTTTCAAGGGATAAAGCCAAATATATTTTGTCAAATGATCAATGAAAACCACATAATATTTATGTTACCGGGAAATTATCAAGGGGTGGATTTCTAAATAACAACTTTAAGGACCGAGATCGAAATAGATCACGGTCGGAGGGGTATTAAGTAGTTCGATACCTATGATATCCTTACCAATGTAAAATAGGGTGTTTAAACATCAAGGAGAGACTGTTAAAATAGGGCTTCTATTAATAATGTGGTTTACAACGATGATATATTGATCCATGATGGAACTAACTGGAAACTTCAGTCATAGAATGAGATGGAGATGGCGCTCTCATGCATGTCGATAAGTAGAATTGTAGGTTAGGGTTTTAGGAGGTGTTTTCCCAATCCCCTTTTTGGTGAGTATGATGCTGTATATATAGGTCCCATTACTTGCCATGCAATCCTATAATCTCGGTCTAGGGTTTCGGTAATTTACGGGACTTTCCTTCCTAATAGGAGACAATCTCGTAAAAGCTTTAATTGTAGAATCAAGTTATTTCTTACTAGAAGGATTCTAGTAGAGTTGGCTCCTTATTCAAATGGAACTCTTAGTTAGCGGGAAGAAGTCTCCTCTGTTTTGGTAAAATGAAGGCGTTTTATCCTCTTGTTTGTAGCTTTAAAGTCTGTCTGTGGGGTATGTAAGTCTTCTACTCTGTATGAAACTCTTTGTTTGATATCTTACTGCCTGATGATGATTTGATTCTAGAAGGTGTAATGTGTTCCTGAGCATCCCGTTGTCACCTGAGGATTAGGATACCAACTGATGTTGCAGCGGGATATCCAATTGATGCAATGGCGAGATATCTGAACGATGTAGTAGCGAGATACTTTGTGGAGCTTCATATCGAGATACTGAGTGGGACTTCACGTCGGGATACCGCGTGCTAAACTATGCATTAGGGTGCTTTGTGGAGCTCTGTATCGGGATACTGCGGGGTTCATGAGAAGCTAGGGAATTGCTGGGCTAGATCCCTCTAGAGGGGGTATGTACCTGGATCGATCGGGATCCCTCCCTTCTAGATGTAGCTGGATGGTATCTGGATTCTCATCTTCTCCTTGTATCAGGGTGAAAAATTCTTCTTTGGTCCTTTGCCAAATTTGGCGGTTAACAAAAGTCCCCCCTGACTTGGACACTGATACCTTGTCGGGGTCGGGGTCGGGGTCGAGGTCGGAGTCAGGATTCTGATTTTACTTGAAGGATTTTTCACCTCGCTTGCTTGCAAATACTCTGCCTAGTTGGCTATCACCATTTAGGGGGGAAATCTTCCTTTGATACACTGATAATTACTACGCAGGCCACATGTCAAACGGTGGTTAGCCTTTGGATTTAAACAAGAGTCATTTTGGCACGATTAATACTAAACCGTCTCTGGCACGTTTCCCCAAGCACATTACCGGTCATCAATTCCGATTTCCATGTGTGTAACCGCCTGTCTTTCTCTATAAATAAACCGGGATATTTGGTGCCTTCTCCACCACTTTCAAATTTCAAGATTACAACAAAGAAACCCTAGGTTCTCACCTCTTTCTTTCTCTTGCCAGTAATCTTCCGAGTTTCTTCTTCCTTTTTCTTCTTTGTTTCAAAGGTATCCCCTTCGAAACTTCCTGTTATTTCACAAGAAAATCCCACTGACAAAATTCTTCCTGACCCCGCGTCTTTACACCTCAATCCAGCTTCTCTAAATCCCTCCGACAGTCTCGATGCCTTATTCAACATGGAGAAGGCCGACTCGGGGGAGGTTTCTCTAACGTCGATAGGGAAGAAACAGGGTTGAGAAGGTGATGATGTCGCTAGTGATACCCCGTGGACCCAGCGCCGTCATTCTACACGAAACCTATGAATCGGGTTGGGTTTTAACAACAGACCTGAAGATCCATTCCAGATTGTTGACGAAGAAGGTACTGCTGGTGCTGGTGGCATCGTGGAAGGTGGCGGGCCTGATGTCACCTTGGTCGGATTCCAAACTGGCTCCTTTGCTTCCTTCTACGATGGCCGGATAGTGCTTGATTCCGTGTGTACTTTGGACACACTTACCAAGCTGAGGGAGGAGTACCGGATTCTAGAATACATTACTCTATCCCTTTCTCATCGGGGTTACGATGTGTATACCCCGTCCTAGGATCGCCTTCTTATTCACAAGGCAACTTTCAAATGCGGGGTTCGGCTTTTTCTACATCCCACTCTTCGTCGGGCTCTTGTCTCGCTAGAGCTAGCCCCCCTCCAGATCTCACTGGGCTTCTAGAAGCATTTGATAAGGTTTCTGGTGCTCTAGCAGGAGCAATACGAGAAGGACAACATAGATAGGGAGCCGGGCTTTGATGAGCTATGCTTTCTCTTCAACGTAGCGAACATGGTACCTCGGGGTCAATTCTACCTGAGGGCATCCAACGCATGAAGTTCGTCATTCCTAGGGGCGAATGTGAAGTATGCTGTGCCCTAGAAGGAGGAGTGGCTTGTGGTTGAAGGTGAATGGGGCGGACAGCCTTTATTGGGGGATTTGAGTACCCCGTCCCAACTCAATTTACAGTAAATGATATATAGGCGAAAGGGGCGCTCTCATCGGAATCCTGGGAAACTCTTGGGAGAATTATGAAGAGGGGTTACACCAACATGCAATACCCCACCCTGGATCCCTTTGAAGGTGACCAGTTGGAACGATATCTAAGGATTTCCCTCGCGCTTCCGGGTATGTCACTTAATCTGTTCTTCTTGTCTATGTGTACTTGTATTTCTTTTATTTTTTCTCTTTCTGACAACATTATCTTTTTCTTGGTAGTTTCTGTTACCCCGATGGTGACTGGGTCTCCATCCTCCTCTGGGACGAGAGATTTGTGTTAGGATTATGCTCAATAGCAAGAGTGTAATATTGTAATTAACAATCGTTTTCATATTAATAAAGTGATTTATGGTTTAAACAAATCTTATAGCATTTATAGTTTAATAATTGTCAAAGTAAATAATCATAAGGTCTAAAGACTATGAGAAAAGAAGAATTGTTCGTACATCTGGATATGTATGTGGTAGACACAATTCTTTAGTTAGTCTTGAATATTGTTCACAACTTAAGTTAAAGGTTGGGCACCTTTATCTTGTTAAAGTTGTAGAATTCTTTTGCTAGCATTTGAGTGGGATCAAATGAGATATGATGAGTCTAAAATCATCGGAGTGTCTTCGAGCAAAAGAATCTAGTGCACTGGGTGCATTGAACTGGATCACAATGAAATACTTTATCTATAACCGTCAGTAGATAAAAGTAATTTCATTATCAGGACAATCGGAGAGTCTATCTTAATCCTGAGATAAATGATGGACTTATGGTTGCAAGTGATATCATTTGAGTTATCAATGAGTACGATTATATCGCATAGTCTATCCTCAATAGTTTGGTGATATTCATTTGTTAATCGATAGAGGACTTCATTTATAGATATGGACATCGTGGCTCCATTTATCGAATGAGAGTATAATATCATCATATGGATGTTTTGAGGTAATTGGATATTAAATCTCAACGTTGAGTTTTCGATAGTGTCTATTGAAAACATGGCTTCTGGACAAGTCAAAATATCTAAGTTCAAAACGTGGTCATATGAGTAAATATGGTAACTTGGAGAGTTATAGGCGGTCTATGAACTCTTGGCGATTACCGATATTAATCACGAGGATACACTATCTCCAATATGATTGTCTAGGGTATGAATGAGAAAACATCTTCCTTTTCTGTCTTTATTTAAGAGTTCAATTTTAGCTCTTTAGTGGAATGAGTTAAAATTAATGGATCGGACCTAAGTGAATCATTTGTTGATTGTGATTAGGTTATGTCTATTGAAGCTTAAATTTAGATAGCCCGCCAAGATCCCCAATCCACACGGACTTGCATGGATCACTTGATATATTCTACCGGACCAATTTAGGGTCCATCTAGAAATTGCATTTAATATATTAAGAACATAATTTGCACATTATTTATGTAATGGGCTGCTCAATTATATTTATATATTAATGAATGACATGTGGGCTTGTTTCTTTTAGTAAGAATGGGTCTAGTTCACATGTGGGCTTTTTATTTAAAGTCCTATGGATTAAATGAAATAAGAAAATAATATTTGACCCAATATTTTTATATGGGGCGGCAAGGTGATTAATTAACCTTAAATATTATTTTGTTTTCATTGTTTAATTAAATAAGAATTAATTAATTTATTAATTAATTGTTTAATTAAGAAACAAATCTTTTCTGATTAGGAAATATGATTCCTAAAGGTATACTATTGGTAGTAGTATACTTAAATTAAAAGACTTGTTTGACAAGGAAATAAATAATTAATTTTATTTATTTAATCAAATAAGAAGTCTTTTTATTTTAGTCAAATAAAAGAATAAAAGATTTATGAGTTTGATTAGGGTTTGGAAGTCTTAAACTAAATAGGAATTAGGGTGCAATACAAACTCCTTTTGGTTTGAGGATTGCGGCAACCCTAGTCCTTTTTGGCTAGAGAATTCGGCCACCCTAGTAAAAAGGAAGAAAGAAATTTTGCCACATATATAAGTGGACTTATAATTTTCGGCCACTAGGGTTTTTGGGTGCAAAATTTTATTTTCTTCTTCTTCTCAACTCATAGAAAGAGAGCTTTTATTCTACTAAAACAAAAAGAGACATAGAATATTCTTTGATGGTATACTATTTGCTTATTCATCAATAAGCTTGTGTATACTACATCGATCAAGGTTCATGCGAGTTTCGATCATAAGATTGAGAACTCAAAAGTGACTGGAATAATCTTAGGTTTCTTTTGATTGTTTTTGTGACTAACGAATAAGAGAAAAGTTTGTTTCATCCAATCACAGGCTTGCAATTCAAAGAAAAGGGAGACCACGCTCCTAGGTGATCCACGTTCGTGCTAGGATTGAAGATCTTGCGGATTACCATCGACGTAAGTCAATCGGATCACGCGACAAAAGGTATTCTTCTTTTGTTATATATTTTATATATCTTTAATTGATTAAAAGGGTTTAAGGTTCATAAAAGGAAAATTTTTTAAAAGCTACTAAACCTATTTTTTTAGTCTCGCTTCCGCTGCATGTACTTTTACGGTATATTTTTCCCTACAATTGGTATCAGAGCCTTGGTTGAACCCTTTTAATTAATTAACGTATATATACGTGGATCGATTTCTTTTTATTGTGATTATGCATGTTTAGAAAGAGATGGCACTCTAGGTATTCGCATATATAATTACATGTGATGTATGGATTTATATATGTTTTATGTGGATTGTTATTGCTCGATTTTGGTCCTAGATTTTCAATGTATTTTTGTTATGGAATTGTAACAAGAAGGGTGGTCTATCATCACCATAATTCCTTCTTGGTAGTTGCTAGGTTTTATTTTTTTTTATATATATAGGTGCAGTAATTTTTTTTTGTAAATACTACTGCAGTTTTTTTATTTTTTATTTTTAGTGCAGTTTTTTTATTTTTTATTTTTAGTGCAGTTTTTATGTGTAAAAAATACTGCAGTGATTAAAAAAACAAAAAATGAATACTGCAGTATTTATTATTTTATATTGCTGTAATATATTTGGGTGTTGAAGATTCGAAGACACGAAGAAAAACGAAGCAACCGGAACCGAGAACGAGCACCGTGCGCACCCTAGGAGTGGATTGGGCTGCGCATGGCAAGCCCAAACCTTGGTGGGCTGCGCACGGCAGCCTTGCATGGCCTTATGGGCTGCGCATGGCAGCCCCTTATGTGGGGTTGTGGGCTACGCAAGCCCAAGGGAGGAGGCCGAAGGATGAGCGTATGGTTGATGGGCCACTTGAAGATCTTGTATTCCTATATCATTGTAATTTACTTGTTTTTCTAGGATGGGCCAAAATTGTTGCTATTTAATTTATGCTTAAATATTACAATATTTGTTATTGTATGATAACATGACATATAGAATAGGAGTGCCACTCATATATCTCTTTTGGTATGAACATGCATTGAATGATTTAGGTATCTAAATTGGCATCTAGATAACTTGGTAAATCATTCTATGGGATTTAATCACACGCCTTAAATAATTGAGTGGGAGAAGGTGTTTTTGTAACACCTATGGCCTCCAAGGTTAGTTGAGCTTAATTATTTATTGGTAATCCCCCCAAGGGGCGTCCATGAATGGAATTTAGCAATATACTTCCTTACAAAGATAGACTAGACAATGGACTCAAACGAGATCTACTCCCCAAGGAGGGATTTTCGTGAGAGAAAATTGGGGGTCGATATCTTGGTAACACACTCAATGTAATTTTATTGATATCCTCCCAAGAGTTCTTGTCAATAAAATTGCAAGGTTAAAATTGAAAACGCTGGTTGTTATGTTAACAATTAGGTGGGACCTAGTCTAACTAGTAAATGGTGCGAACTCCCAAAGGAGGCGTAACATTTATGGGTGTTAGATCACCGTTGAATTTTTATGATTGAGTTATTCATTTAATTCAAGATAAATATTTAAAGTGCTTTATAATGATTATTTACTTATATATGTTTTGTTTTTATTCAGAAATCATGACCCCATCACTTATGAACATCCTGAAAGATAACACCTTAACTGGAGATAATTATGTAACATGGAAATGAAAATTGGGTTGTTGCTACAAAGTGAAAAATATAAGTTTGTTCTAACTACTCCTAAACCACCTGCTCCTAATATTGAATCAAGCATAATGCAAAGAGATGAGTATGAGCAGTGGAAGACTTCAGATGATATGGCCAAATGTTATATTATGGCCACTATCTCCGACCTGTTGCAACAGCAGCATGAATGAATGGAGTCTGCTGCTGATATAATGATGTCTCTAGAGGAGATGTTTGCTATGAAGTCCAGGACAACTAAGAGAGAGGCAGTGACTGCTTTTATGAATCTTAGGATGAAACCTGGATAGGCTGTGAAGGATCACATGATGAAAGTCATAGCACATCTCAACATTGCTGAACTGCATGGCGCTGAGATAGATGGTGAGACAAAAATTGATATGGTTGTCAATTCATTGTCAGATTCCTTTGATCAGTTCAAATTGGACTACACTTTGAACAAAAAGGAATACACCTTACAGAGCCTGATGCAAGATGTTCAAAGTGCTGAAAAGATCCTTGTGAAAAGCAAAGGTCAAGAGATTCATGTGGTTGGTAAAGTTGCTACTGTTAAGACCCGTCAGAAGGTCAAGAAACAACAGAAGAAAAAGCAACTTGGGCCTACCAAGAAGGAGACCAAGAAAGTAACCAAGATCAAAGGGAAATGCTTCCTTTGTGGTGAAAAGGGAAATTGGAAAAGAAATTGCCCAAAGTCCCAGAACAAGAAGGAAGAAGGTAATGTAAATTATCTTGAAACATGTTTTTTGGCAGATTCTACAGATTCTTGGATCATAGACTCTGGAGCCACTAATCATGTTTGTTATTCCTTGCAGGGGTTCCAAGAAAGGAGAAGGCTGAGTAAGAATGAAATCAATTTGCGCTTGGGCAACGGAACGTTAGTGTCTGCAAGTGCAGTGGGAGATATTAGAGTTTGTTTGGATTCTAGAAGGCATTTAGATTTAATAGACGTTTATTATGTACCTCAATTCAAGAGGAATTTAATTTCAGTTTCTTGTTTGAATAAATTTGGATATTCGGTTACTTTTAATAAAGTTTTTATTATTAGTAAGAATGACAAAATTATTTGCAAAGGTACATTGGAAAACGGTCTATACTTTTTGCATAGAAATATCTCTCACTCGTTAGACACAGAAATAACGGAACCTAATCATAAAAGAGTTAAATTATCAAAAGATGAAACCTATCTATGGCATTTACGCCTAGATCGTATTAACCTTAATAGGATTAAAAGATTGGTAAGTGACGGACCTTTGAGTGACTTAAAGGTTGATGATCTACCAACTTGTGAATCTTGTTTGGAAGGTAAAATGACCAAAAGGACGTTCTCTGCCAAAGATGCCAGGGCTACTGAATGTTTAGGATTGATACACACTGATGTATGTGGACCTATGAGCATTCAACCTAGAGGTGGATATGAGTACTTCATCACTTTCACAGATGATTACTCAAGATTTGGCTATGTGTATCTCATGCGACATAAGTCGGATGGTTTTGACATGTTCAAAGCATTTAAAGCTAAAGTGGAAAATCAGCTTGAGAAACACATAAAAATCTTGAGATCTGATCGTGGTGGAGAATATCTATCTGGTGAGTTTCAGCAATATCTTATTGATAATGGGATAGTTTCTCAGTTTTCTGCACCAGGTACACCTCAACAAAATGGGGTAGCAGAAAGGAGAAATAGAACTCTTTTAGATATGGTTAGGTCTATGTTGAGTTATTCAACACTTCCTATTTCTTTCTGGGGATATGCTTTACAAACTGCTATATACATTCTAAACGATGTACCGTCTAAGTCTGTTCCTAAAACACCGCATGAGTTGTGGACTGGGCGCAAGCCTAGTTTACAACACTTAAGGATATTTGGTTGTCCTGCGCATGTGTTAAAAGGAAAGACAGAAAAGATGGAGTCCCATTCAGAAACATGTATATTTGTAGGGTATCCGAAAGAAACTAAAGGATATTATTTTTATAGTCCTTCAGATCTTAAAGTATTTGTTTCGACAAATGCTAAATTTCTAGAAAAGGACTATATGAATGATTTTGTGCCTAGAAGTACAATTGTCCTGAATGAGATGTCAGGAGATACAATTCCACGGGAGGTTACACAACCCAACCCAATTGTAAGTTCCGATCCAACACAAGGTCAACAACCTACCATTCCTCGTCGTAGTGGGAGGGTTAGAACACAACCCGAAAGATACATCGGTCTAGGAGAATCAGTGGAGAATCTCTCGGACGACGATGATCCCTACACGTACAAGGAAGCTATGAAGGATGTTGATAGTCGCCATTGGCAAAAGGCAATGCAATCTGAGATTGAATCTATGTTCGATAACAAAGTCTGGTCCCTTGTAGACTTGCCTAAAGGGATAAAACCCATTGGGTGCAAGTGGGTATACAAGAGGAAAAGAGGTATGGATGGAAAGGTGGAAACCTTTAAAGTTAGATTGGTAGCTCAAGGGTATACACAGAAAGAAGGTATCGATTACGAGGAAACCTTCTCTCCTGTGGCCATGCTTAAATCCATTAGGATACTCTTATCCATTGCAGCATCTTTAGATCTAGAGATTTGGCAAATGGACATCAAGACAGCTTTCCTTAATGGAAGTCTTGATGAGAGCATCTACATGATGCAACCAGAGGGATTCATTGAAAAGGGCCAAATGGAAAAGGTATGCAAGTTGCAGAAATCCATATATGGATTAAAGCAAGCATCCAGATCCTGGAACATAAGGTTCGATCAAGCTGTCAAAGGTTTTGGATTTATTCAGAATCTTGACGAACCTTGTGTATACAAAAGGATTAAGGGCGACAAGTTGGTTTTCCTGATTCTTTATGTTGATGATATACTACTCATCGGAAACGATGTAGGTGTATTGACATCAGTAAAAGAATGGTTAGCAAAACAATTTGATATGAAAGACTTAGGAGAAGCAAGTTTTATTCTAGGTATCCAAGTTATAAGGGATAGAAAGAATAGAACGATTGTATTATCCCAAGCTTCATACATAGACAAGATCTTGTCTAGGCTTTCCATGTAGGATTCCAAGAAAGGTATGTTACCTTTCAGACATGGAATCAAGCTTTCTAAGGAACAAGTTCCTAAGAATGAGCATGAAGAGCAATTCATGAGTAGAGTTCCATATGCCTCGGCGGTTGGAAGTCTCATGTATGCAATGCTCTGTACTAGACCAGATATTTGTTTTGCTGTTGGCATAGTTAGCTGATCAGGCCAAAATTGGTATGATTTTGGCCCTCATTTCCGTTTCTTTTTGCTTGATTCTCGGGCATTTCCCCGTGTTTAATGTTGTTAAATTGAGTGTTTCAGGTTTTATTAGGTTTCAGAAGCAATTGAGATGAAGGTGGAGGACTTGTGCAAAAATGTCTCACAAATGAGAAGAAACAGGGAATTTTCGCCACTTGGACATAAGAGGGCGCCACTTGAGCATGCACATGTAGAATTGTGAGCCTGGACACCTTGAAGTGTGAACAATATGTGTGAAACTTGTGGAACTCCTAATTATAATGTATGCCTTAGTGTAATCATTAGGTTCCTTGATATCCATTTTCCCATTCTTTGTTTCACCATAACCTTAGGCCCCATTACAACCAAAGAAAAAACCTTCATGATCTTTAGGATTGTCCATTTTGTACAATTTGGTTGACGCATGTTCTTTCTAATTCATGGCTTGCAATTCCATTCATGAGACCACTTTTCAAGAAATTGCGTTTTTAATGATTATCATGTGCAACAATTAGATGCCATAACATGAATTCATATTGCACATGTATGATGTTGAGTGAAACCTAGGAGTCATAGTGTTAGGTTTTTGGTTGTTGTTGGCATATATTCCATATCAAACCGTGTTTATCTTGTAATGTTTATGTGGTCATATTGATGATGATACAAAGCTTCAAAGAAAGATTTGACTACGGTACATGCAAGATGATGGCTTGATAAGGGGAATTTGCTTCATTGCTCATCAAAGGTATAATTGACCTCATTCCTCTTACAAGGCATAGGCACACACACACAAATCATTCATAAGTGTCCCTGCATCGTTGTGCACCATTTATATAACACATTCACATGATTTTGTATGCTCATGCATTGAACTCAAATGCTCATACATTTTAGAGTTGCATGTTCTAGGACTATGTCTAGGAAATGGCATTCATATGTGAACTTGTGTTTGTATGTTTGTGTTTCTTGTGTTTTGGACTTTTACTTGATCTTAATTGATTCCTTATTGAGTTCCGGTCATTTCGGTTACTCATATGTTAAGTTTCAAGTCCAAACGATGTAGCTACGCTACTTTTCGTTTTCCAAGATGAATTCTCAACCATTTGTCAAAGTTTCATAGTCGTCATTGTGCGTGAGAGAGTCACAATTCGTAATCCGAAAATGAATTCAAATTCGGAGTTCGGATGCCCGAATACGGCTGAAGAACGTGAGAGGTGCGCGGGAGAAGCTTGGTGGCCAAAGGCCATGGCAAGGCATCCACGTGTGGAGGCCGTGTGCCACACGGCCCAACCAGCTCTCTGGTCACGTGTGGCACACGCGCCCCACATCTGGGCAAGGCTGGTCTGGCCTAATTTTTGTGGACAAAAATGCCCTTCTTCCTTCTTTTTAAATCTTCTCCAATTCCCTCCATTTGTTTTCTAAGAAGAAAAATTGTGAAATCCCGTCTAGAGTTTCTCTCCAATTTCCTCAACTTCCAAACACCATAACTTTGTCATACGAAGTCGGAATTGAGTGATTCATGTTGGAGATTGTTCATAATCGAGTCCTCTACCTTTTCTGAGTGATCTTGTAGCTGTTTGATTGATTTTCGGAGTGATCCACTCAGAAAACTGAACCAGCTCATGAAATCAAGGTAGAGGAAATCAAGGTAGAGTTCATATCTTGGTGATTTCATCTTTTTAAACCTTCAATTTGCTTGGGGTTTCTTCTTCTATATGTATATGTATGTTTTGTGAATACTATTGAGAAAGATAGCTTCACAATCAATCTAATTGAATAGTCTAATTAGAGACACATGTTGACTAGAATCTTGGATTCTTTGTTTTTAACATGATTGGGAGTTGTATTGTGATTAGATTGATATCTAGGATTATTTGAGACTTGATTGATGCATTTTATGATTAATAATCCTTTATATGTGTCTTTGATCCTTGATTGATGAGATCTAGGATTAGAGCCTTTGTATGTGTTTTTAGAGATATCTAGGATTGATTTGTTTTTAACAATATCTCCTATCTCTAAATCTTCGGCTAGAATACTTGTTTAATACATTTTGTGATTCTAGCATTTTTTTATGTATGTTTATAACATCTTGAACTTGTGCCTCATGTATATGAATTGTTCAAGTGTTATTTGTGTGAATGAATCTAGGAGTTTTATGTGTTAATTGTTTTCACATGTTCTAGGTTTTCATTCATGATTTTGCATCTAGATTTCTTTTGCTTGTGTTTTCACATCTCTAGATCTAGTTGTTCCATGGAATGTATTGATCACATGTTCTATGTTGTTTTGATTGTTTGCATCATTTGCATTCACATGATCACACTAGGAAGTCCTTGTAAAAGGCATGAAGTCTTGGTTAGAGTCGGGATGACTCGGATAGCAAGCAAGAAGTCTTGCCTAAAGTCTTAAGGACTTGGATAGGTAAGCAAGAAGTCTTGTCTAGAGTCGGGAGGACTTGGATAGACAAGCAAGAAGTCATGGCTAGAGTCGGGAGGACTTGGATAGTCATGCATGGGAGGCTTTCTAGAGGCACGTGTGCCTTATATAGAGAGTTGGCTTATATATTGGTAGGCTCAGGTGTTTGGTTAGACATAGAGTTCGATAGAGCGGGGTACATGGGATATGTATGCACTCCTGAGGAATTTCTAATCTACCAACAATGTTGGTTTTGGTATGAGTTCCAATATGTGGTGGTTTACATCATTGAGGGATTTTGTATCTTCCAATAGGGATTTGGGTAAACATAGACTCCACATGGGTTGGTGATCTATGATTGGTCATTTTGTGGAATTTCTAATTTACTTTCCAAATATATATAAGTACCCAATGGTTGTAATTCAACCTGTGGATGTTTCCTCCTTGAAGGTTTTACCACGTTAAAAAATCTCTTGTGTTATTCTTCCTATCTCTATCTTTTATATTTGTTTTTTTTTTTTTTTTTTGTATGTTTTAATCTTGTAGTACAATCTTCACTTGTGATGTTTTTGGATACAAGATTTTGTAAAGTGTGATTTGTAAATATATTCTTTTGATCATATTTGTAATTACATTTCTTTTGTATATTGTTTAGAATTTTATGTATATCAATATTTGTATATACTTGTAATGATTGAACATATATTGATATACAAGTATTCTTGTTAATTGTTTTTTTTTTTTTTTTTTTTTTTTTTTTGTATTTTCTTTATACCTCATACAACTTATTGATACTTAGACAATGTATGAATGATCACATGATAACTTATCTTAGTATGATTCCATGTTGTTTGTGTTGTATGTAAGGCTACCTTGAGGGACAAACGTAAGTTTGTTCAAGGGATTGAAATTAGGCAAAAAAACCTATTCACCCCCTAGGTACGTCTTAAGCAATTTAACCTTGTTTGTATACTTTCACATAGAGAAAAGAAGAGAGAATCCGGCGAGGTTTAGTATCAAAGCGAATTACACTCTAAACTAAATAGCACCTTTGCTTTGAAGCTTTGGCATTTTGAATGTGAGATCGCATTGCGCACAATCATATTTAAGGGTGGCACGTTTTTAATCTTTACTTGACATACTCTTACATGTTGAAGTCCTCACTATGGCATAATTGTTTTAATCTTTTCATTTTGGCTTCGTACATTGACCATAAGAAAGTAATAACCTTTGAAATATCTCGATGCATGTCTTTAGGGGTTTGCTAGTGATTGTTTTGCTCGAGGACTAGCAAAAGATTGGTTTGGGGGTATTTGATCAAGCCAAAATTGGTATGATTTTGGCCCTCATTTCCGATTATTTTTGCTTGATTCTCGGGCATTTCTCCGTGTTTAATGGTGTTAAATTGAGTGTTTCAGGTTTTATCAGGTTTCAAGAGCAATTGGGATGAAGTGGAGGACTTGTGTGCAAAAAGGCTTACAAATGGGAAGAAATAGGGCATTTTCTCCACTTAGGCAAGAGGAGGTCGCTACATGGTCGCCATGGCGACAAAGGATTATTCAGAGCATCAGAAGGTCGCCATTTGGTCACCACTTGGTTGCCATGGTGACAAAAAGTTTCTAAAAAGCATCAGGTGGGTCGCCCTTGCAAATGGCGACCTCACTCCTTAAGGCAAGGTCGCCACTTATGGTCACCATAGCGACCTTGATGTGCAAGTGGCGACCTCTTCACACTTTGTAGGGTCGCCACATATGGTCACCATAGCGACCTTCATATGCAAGTGGCGACTTCTTCACAATTTGCTAATGCTCGCCACTTGCTAAATAGCGAAAAAGATGGTGTTCATGGCGACCTTTGCATCTAACCGTTTCGCGTACCAGGGTCGCTATAGCGACAAAATAGCGAACTTAGCGCCACATCAGCGAATCAAGCAGTTATCAGTACATGTCCAAGAGTGTGTATATATAGAACGGCCTTCCATCTTCAAAGGGGATCCGAACCTTAGAGAAAGAGCACGAAATTGCTTTCATTGAGATCTATCTTTCTTATCCATGGCACACCATTCCTCACCCTCCATTTCTCTACTTGAACTTATCTAATCTCATCGAAACCTCAACACAAAACCTTGACTACTTCCCTAAATCATTCCTCTCCTACCATTTCTCCACCCAAATTCTTTGTCACTTTCCACCAAAACACCCACATTTCAAGACATATCCTCTACTTCCATTCCTTGCATCTAGTGGCATAGAGGAGAAGAAGGATCAAACTTGAAGAAGGAGGCTCAATGGTGATTTCCTTACTATTTACTTCTTTTCATTTATTGCTAATATGTGTAACTAAACCCCTAATCTAGGGGATAGATTTGAGGATTAATTGGTTGTGGGTATTAGCTTTAGCTTGTAATGAATCTCTTATGTGTTATATTCATTCAAATTATTAGATTCTATTCATTTTGTAATTGACTTGTATATCACTTGTTAATTGCAATCTTGAGTGGAGTAATATGTTATATATTCATATGTGGATTGACACTCCTTGTGTGATTAAGAACCCATTGAATAGGATAGATTAGTGGTGGGTATATCAACCCCACTAATCTAAGCCTTTAGTGGTTAACATAATGAGATTGGTACATTAAAGTAGCTATATGGCATTACCTATATTCAATTGTTAATCGATCTATTCCCTAGCTATCTTATTAATTGTTTTCATCACTATTCTTATCAAGGTTGTTGAGTATTCTATTTTTCATAACACTTGTGTATTTTCAATTTAGTAGTTAGCATTGGTGGCTTTTGAAACAACACATCTATCAAACATTATAATTTATTTTACTTGTTCAAGATTAGTCAATCTATCTAATTAGCACTCCTATCCATGTGGAACGAGCTTGCTTACCATTTGCTATCAAATCACATTTTAAAGGATTAAGTGGCTTAAAAAGGGTTTTCAAGAATCAAACAAAATTATATCATTTTTGTGAGTGCACGACGGCTCATCACTCCTTCCGTAAAAAGTGGTGTTAAATCTTATTTTGGAAGAAAAGGAATCAAAAGATGGAGAAAAAGAGCAAATTGGAAGAAACCATGGAAATGTGAAGTTTTACCAGTGCAGAAAAGCCATGTTGCGGGGCCCATATCTTTTAGCTCCAACAGAATTGTGTGTCCTAACACCCATGGATTGAAAGCCCCGGAAGTCTAGTTTCCGGCGCACTTTTCAGATCGCAATTATGATATTCCTAGAAGAGGTTATAGCCGATTTAGTAACCAAAGGTCAGTGCTGAAAAGTCCACCACGGCTTATACCACTGCCCAAACCGCGGTTCGTGCACGAGTGCCTACCCAGCGACCTAAGCAGTGGAAAAGAGCAGAGGTGCTCCGCTTCTTTTACAGCTACGGAGGCAATTTGTCTAGGGAACGACCCAAGGAGCGGTATTACATATTTTTGGCGGATTTCAACTCCGATTTTGTCCAGAACTGTTCCAAAACTTCCCAAATCAAATCCTAATAACTTTAGAAGATCAAAACATGTTTGGGAAACTTCCTCAACTCAAATTAGGAGCCATTCATCAAGATAGGAAATCCAAGTTAGGAAAGGATTCTCATTCCTTGTTTCATTCTACTTTCCCACTTGGTGGATTTCCTAATCCAAAGAAGAATTGGGGTTTCACAAGGAATAATCACCTATAAATACTTCCTATTCTTTCCAATGAAAGGAGACCAGAAAAGAGACAGCCAAGGGAGGTTCCAGCCTTAAAGGGGGCCATCCCCCATCACTCCGACAGCCACCATTATGGGTTTTCTCTACATCTCTTCTATATTTTTATCTTCTCCATTGATGTGTAACTAACCTTTATTAGGGGATTGATGTAACCAATTTTGGACAACTCTATGTGAACAATTAGTCTATCTTTTATTAATCAATTGAGTTTTAGTCTTGTCTATTGAATTAATTGCTCTACATTACCTATTCATGTTATTTTGTGGCCTCAATTGATATGGGTTTGTGATTTAGTTTATCCATGAGATTAGGGTTTAGATGTGAATGGCCTTTTCCATTTAAACCATAATCATAAGCTTAATAGACTTGATAATTAATGTTTGCATGGCCTTGTTGCATTAATTTGGCTTAGAGTTTTGTTCTAAAGGATTCCTTACCGTCACTTGACACATGGCCTTTGTGCGAGTGGTGGGAAGGAGATTTGTTCTTAATTGTTTATCATCAAAACAAGCCCTAAACTAGATTGAAGTGTTTATTGAGATTAATTGAGAGCATTGAGTGTCTAAGAAAGGTGCATCGATTCCCTAGTATTTCTCTCTATCTATTCATCCCTTGTGTGATTTGATTTTAGTCTTTAGTTTAGAATATCATAATTTAGGTTAATATTAGAATTCATAAAATTCCCAAAGAAAAGCATTATGCAATTTAGGATTTCGCATTTAGAGTAAATCCTTGCTAGATTAATTGGCTTTGACCGATAGAATTGCCGATCCCAGTGAACGAACTTTCTTAGTAAATTGAATACAGATTTGTGCTAGTTTTCAGGCGCAGCTTCACTAGCGCAACTTCTCCAGAGGTGTCCAGCGCATGTTTTGCATAGAGGCTGTGCGCTGGTAGACCATCACACCACCAGTGCACATGATGGGAATTTGAAACATTTTTCCCAAAATGACCTCACTTTGGTTGGATCTCATATATATATATATATATGCCTTGATAGCCTTTGGACATTTTTTAGAGCAAAAATTACATCTTTTTGAGAGCTATTGAGTATCTTCAAAGCCAAGGTATCAAGACTTCATTTTATTACTCAAAACACAAACACCCATCATACTTTCATGTTTCATTCATCATCTAGCTTGTTCTAGTTTGATTTTTATATGGTGTTCATCTGTTCTCACATTACTTGTAGTTAGAACATCATAAGCATCATTTCACATGTTCTTTCTCTACAAGATAGCTCATTTATTACTTGACTAGTGATAGCTATTGCCTATAGGGTTTGTTTTGCTCATATAGCTAGGTTGTATGAATGCCATATAGCCACATGATATCTAGGAATGTCTCTAACATGTTCATCCATGCCTAGATAAGCTTAAATGTCTAACCTTGCATTTTAGCATCTTGAATATTGCACATATTCACCTTAGGTTGTGTTTATCTCTTCTCTTTGAGAGACAAGTCTTGTATTTACCTTTTGGTAGTTTGCAAGCAATGGACTAGATTCACTATTGAAGGCTTACGGGTAGTAGTGGTAGATTAGTAACCGTGTGAGGTTTGGCGTGGTCAACCTAGGTTGTAATTGCCATTACAATTAGTAGATTAAGGTTCTAATTAATGTAGCGCACAAAACAGCACGTGGTTTTTCCCCGTGTGGGTTTCCACGTAAAAATCTCATGTTATTTACTTTCCGCATTTTTACACTTGATTTTAGTTTTTGACTAGTTGGGGTTATTTTTGTAATCTTGATTAATCTTGAAAATTGGCAAAAAGGGATTAAAATCTATTCACCCCCCCCCCCCCCCCCTTTAGATTATATTAGGACTCATTTATATATATATATATTTTTTTTCAATTACAAACGCAATTACCGATTTCTATATGAGGGCATGCTGTTTTACATGCTGCTGCATTAATCCGGCTTCGGCCCACTTCTTATCATCAGTATTCACCAGTACAACTTGCACTTGGTCATCAACTAGATATATCTCATTTACGTATATTTGGGTGTGCAGTATATGTCCCAATTGTACCAACGAAAAGAACTAAAATGGGACCCCAAAGGCGTTTGGGAATATATGTTGGTCTTGATTCACCTTAAATTATTAGATATCTGGAACATTTGACTGGTGATCTTTTCACAGCACGATTTGAAAACTATCATTTTGATGAAACAAATTTCTCATCATTAGGGGAAAGAAAAACTTCTTCTAAAGAGAAGCGTGAACTTTCCTGGAAAGTTCCGAGTCTAATTCATTTAGACCCATACACATCTCAATGTGAGAATGAAGTACGTAAGGTAGTACATCTTCAAGCAATAGCGAATCAGTTACCAGATTCATTTATAAATGCTACTAAGTTAACAAAATCATACATCTCTACTATTAATGTACCAGCTCGGGTGATTGATCCAGAAAAACATTCTAAACAAATGATAGCAAAAGAATCATCTTTTGCACGCCAGAAGCATGGTAGACCATTTGGTTCAAAAGATAATGTTCCTTGAAAAAGGAAAATAACTAAATCCACTTTCTCTAAGTTAACTCCAAAAGAGTTAAGTGTCCCTTCAAGGACATAAGTTACTAGAGTGACAAACTCGGGGAAGGAATCTTTGAAGAGTTACAAGAGTATAGAAATGAGTAAATTTCTATAAATTATACAAGAGAATTGAGGAATCAAGAAGAAACAATCATCGATGATATATTCTCATACACAGTGGCAACTAAAATTATAAATGATGATTATGAACCTCATAATCTCATTGAGTGTAGATAGAGGTCTGATTGGCCTAAATGGAAAGAAACAATTCAATTAGAATTAACTTTATTAGCCAAATGTGAAGTATTTGGATCAATAATCTAGACGCCTAAAAATGTCAAACCTGTTGGGTACAAATGGGTTTTTATACGGTAACGTAATGAGAAAAACAAGGTCGTGAGATATAAGGCATGACTCATAGCACATGGTTTCTCGCTGAGACCTTGCATCGGTTTCGATGAAACATATTCACCAGTGATGGATACAATTATGTTTCGATTTCTAATAAGCATGGCTGTCTCGGAAAGACTTGAAATGCGTCTGATGGACGTAGTGACCGCTTATCTATATGGTTCTCTGGATTCAAATATTTACATGAAAATCCCTAAAGGGTTTAAAATGCCAGAATCATGTAACTCAAGATCTCGTAATTTGTATTTGATAAAATTGCAAAGGTCCTTGTATTGATTAAAACAATCTTGAGGGATATGGTACAACCGTCTCAGTGAATATCCGATAAAAAAATGATATATTAATAATCCTATATGTTCATGTGTTTTCATTAAGAAATCAGAATCTGGATTTGCTATCATAGCAGTTTATGTTGATGATATGAATTTAATTGGAACTCCTAGAGAACTTCTAAAAACCGCTAAATATTTAAAAAAGGAATTTGAAATGAAAGATCTGGGAAAGACAAAATATTGTCTCGGCCTCGAGATCGAGTATAGATCAAATGAAGTACTTATCCATCAATCAGCATATATTGAAAAGATTTTAAAAAGATTTCATATGGATAATGCTCATCCATTAAGTACTCCTTGGTTGTTAGAACTCTTGATCCTAAAAAAGATCAATTCCGTCCAAAAGAAAATGATGAAAAGTTACTTGGTATTGAGGTACCATATCTTAATGCAATTGATGCTTTATTATATCTGGCTCAGTGTATTAGACCAGATATTGTATTCTCTGTGAATGTATTGGCTAGATTTAGCTCAGCACCAACTCGAAGCCATTGGAATGGAATCAAACATTTTTTTCGTTACCTTAGTGGAACGAAAGATTTAGGATTATTTTATACAAAGTCTAACAATTTTCAGATTTACTTGGTTATGCTGATGCCGGGTATCTGTTTGATCCCCACAAAGCTCGTTCACAAACGGGATATGTTTTTACATATAATGGCACAACAATATCCTGGCATTCCACAAAACAGACTTTGGCTGCTACATCATCTAATCATTATGAAATCATTGCACTTCACGAAGCTAATCGAGAATGTGTTGTTATTCATCATATTTAGAATACTTGTGGATTTTCATTATCTACAGAAATGCCAACTCAAATATTTGAAGATAATGCGGCTTGCATTGCTCAAATTAGAGGGGGATATATCAAACGAGATAGAACCAAACATATTTCTCATATATTCTTCCATACTCAAGAGCTTCAACAAAACCGACAAATTGATATTAAGCAAATATGGTCTACAAATAATCTTGCAGATTTGTTCACCAAATCATTAATTGCCTACATCAACTTTTGAGAAGCTGGTATATGGAATAGACATGTGTCAACTTTCTAAATTACAAGATTAAATGCTAAAGTTTTATGAGAGGGAGCATTCAATCAGGGAGAGCAAAGTTTTGAATGAACATATGTGTACTATACTCTTTTTCCCTTCGATCACGTTTTGTCCCACTGGGTTTTCCTAACAAGGTTTTTAATAAGATAGTTTTTTATGTCCAATCCCATTAAATCCAAGAGATCATTGTATATATTTTACCTGGGTTTTATCCCATTTGGTTTTTCCCTAGAAAATTAATACATGTTGTATAAATCCAAGGGGGGGTGTTACAATATATATGGCTTTTACCACGTGTAATACACACAAATATCACACAAATATCTTACCTTAAATCCCACTACCTCTGATGTAGTGGAAAAAAATGGCACAAACACCGATCAATAAAGATAGGGATAAGTGAATCGGATCCGTTGATTCGCTCATGAATACAAGAAGCAAATCTTACTATTATGTCGTTGATCCGTGCATGGATACCAGGATAACAGGCTTCAAGTACGAATTCTTCACAAGAAACGTAAATAGATAGGTTAACCGCCAAATTTGGCGAAGGACCAAAGAAGTATTTTCCACCTCAATACAAGGAGAAGATGGGAATCTAGATACCATTCGGCTACCCCAAGAAGGGAGGGATCCCGATCGATCCGGGTACATACCCTCTCTAAAGGGATCTAGCCCAACAATTCTCTAGCTTCTTATGAACCTCGCATTAACCCGATACGGAACTCCACCAAGCACCCCAATGCACAGTTTAGCATGTGATATCTCGACGTGAAGTCCCACTCAGTATCCCGATATGAAGCTCCACCAAGCACCCTGCTACTACATCGTTCAGATATCCAACCATTGCATCGGTTAGATATCTCGCTGCAGCATCAGTTGGTATCCCGATCCTCAGGCAACAGCGAGATGCTCAGGAACACATTACACCTTCTAGATTCAGATTATCAGGTAGTAAAATATCAAACGAAGAGTTTCATACAGAGTAGAAGACTTACATACCCCACAGACAGACTTTAAAGCTCAAAACAAAAGGATAAAACGCCTTCGTTTTCCCAAAACAGAGGAAATAGACTTCTTCCCACCAACGGAGAGTTCCATTTGAATAAGGAGTCAACTCTACTAGAATCCTTCTAGGAAGAAATAACTTGATTCTACAATTAAAGTTCCTACGAGATTGTCTCATATTAGGAAGGAAAGTCCCATAAATTGCCGAAACCCTAGACCGAGATTATAGGATTGCATGGCAAGTAACGGGACCTATATATACAACATCATACTCACTGAAAAGGGGATGGGAAAAACACCTCCTAAAACCCTAACCTACAGTTCTACTTATCGACATGCACGAGAGCACTATCTCCATCTCATTCTGTTACTAAAGTTTCCGGTTAGTTCCATCATAGATCAATGTATCATCGTTGTAAACCATATTATTAATAAAAGTCCTATTTTCACAGTCTCTCCTTGATGTTTAAATACCCTATTTTACATTGGTAAGGATATCATAGGTATCAAACTACTTGATACCCCTTCGACCAGGATCCATTTCGATCTCGGTCATTAAAGTTGTTATTTGGAAATCCACCCCTTGACAATTTCCCGGTAACACTTTTTGGTACCGTCTATGAGGAACTTTATTTTCCCAACCAATCTCCTAAAAACAGCCTAGTTCTACTTAGAGATCGTTAGAATGAGACTCCGATCCTTTCAGATTCATCCCGATCCATTGGGACCCTAATCCCTCGCTTCCACCGACAGAGCTCAAAGGCGGGGTAGAGGATCCAAGAATGACGATTTGGCACCAGTACCCCCACCAGTGGTGGGCCCTATACCCCGAGACCCTGTTGGGCAGGAAATTGATCGGGGTGCCCTAGAACAGCAAGCGGCAGCCTATGTAGAAGCAATTCGCCTTCGGATGATAGAACATGGAATTCCATTCGAAGCAGCCAGGCTCGCAAGAGATGTTGGCCCAGATACCTGGGTACCAGTGTTTGACCGACTGGGACCACATCTTCCAATCCCAATCCCAATCCCAATCCGTCAGATTGATATCAGACCCAGATTAGTAAAGTCTGCAACTGAGGTTCCTCATAGGAGAGCACAATCTCCAGCAAAACCAAAGGCAAAAGAGAAGGACCTGCAGCCTGATTTAGAAGGAAGTGCTAGATCCAGAAAAAGCCCTAGAAGAAATAATCAAAAAGTGATCGAACCAAAATTGGTATGATTTTGGCCCCCATTTCCTTCTCCTTTTGTTTGATTCTTGGGCATTATTCTGTGATTTAATGGTGTTAATTAAGTATTTTCAAGTATTTATAAGATTGAAGGGCATTGAAGTAATATTGGGAAAATAGGGGCAAAGTTGTAATAAATCGGAAGATTATTGAAGATATCGTAATATTGGAAGATTATAGGGGAGCTTTCTGCAATTTGCCATGCAAATAGGCAAGCAGCGCCACGTCAGCATAGTGAAACGGTGCGTTTTGAATGTGGGGGTACCTTCTGAACGTGCCCAGCTTACCGCTAATTGCACCCCAAGTTCAAGCCCAAAACAGCAATCCCAAAGTGCCAGCCCATTCTCCTTTAAATGAAACGGTGCGTTTCATAAAGGGGTGCAAAGATAGGTGGCCCAAACCAGGCAAGGCCCATTTCTCGCCCAAACGTGACCCATCTGCAACAGCCCATTGCACCCCTACTTTCTTCTAAATGCACCCAATTCAAGACAGGTGCCCAGCAGCCCATTGACACCCCTGCCCTTTGCTGTTTGCACCCTATCACTATTCATCTTCTTCTTCAATCCCACGAGCAGCCATTGCCTATCCTTCCCCAAACCCTAGCCGGCCGGAATTGGTCCCAAACCGACCTACCGGTGGCTGTTTTCCGGCCGTAATTAACGGCCAACCGACCGGCTTTCCGGTCTGTCCATTGTTGGCCCCCCAAAATGGTCGATTTTCGATCACCAAATTCACGCCTAAAACTCCCCGTTTTGCCCCTCTTATCACGTCCACGTCACCCTTTTGGTCGCCATTTGTCGTTCGAGGTCGCCATGGCGATAGGGACTTGATTCCTACACCTGATGAGGTCGCCATTTGCATCCCCAAGTCGCCATTTGTGCCAAAACCGCGAACCATCTGCTGTGCATATTTGATTGGCTGAAATTGGGTGGACAATTACAAGAACGCCCCCTAGAGGGGCCAAAATGGCAATTTGACAAATAGAGGGGGTGTTTTGGTAATTTGCCATCCGTGACCTAATTCAAAAATACTATAAATTCATCCCTCTTTTCAATTTGAATTATCAAGCCTTACTAAGCCATTCAATCCCATTCTCTCCTACCAACCTCCCTTTTCTCCATTAATCATCTCCCAAATTCCTCCATTTCTATACTTGGACTTATCTTTTCCATCAAAAACCTCACACCAAATCTTGATTACTTCCCTAGACCATTCCTTCCCTACCATTTTCTCCATCACAAATCCTTTGTCACTCACCATAAGCCATCCACCTATCTAGACACATCCTCCTCTTTCATTCTTTGCATCTAGGAGCATCAAAGGAGAACAAGGATCAAGCACTAAAGAAGGTGGCCCAAGGGTGACTTCCTTACCATTTACTTGTTTCTATTTGATTGCTACTATATGTAATTAAACCCCTAATCTAGGGGATTGATTTGATGAACATTTGGTTGTGGGTTTTTGCTTAAGCTTTGTAATGAATCTCTATATGTTTTCTATTTATTAATTCATTAGATTCTATTCATTATGTGATTGACTTGTATACCCACTTGTTAATTACAATCTTGTTTAGAATAACATGTTATATAATCACTCTTGGATTGACACACTTGAGTGATTAAGAACCCAATAAATAGGATGGATTAGTGGAGGGTATATCAACCACATTAATCTAAACCTAAATTGGTTAACATGTAGAGATTGGTCCTTAAAGTGGCTTAAAAAGCAATACCCATACCTACTTGCTAATCAATCAATTCCCTAGCATCAACATTAATTGTTTATATCCATTTTTCTTATCAAGATTGTGAGTCTTCTATTTTCCATATCACCATATTTTTAGTTAGGTTAATTTTGTATGTTTGTTTGATGGTTTGACAAACCATACACTCATTCATCATTTATGATTTATTTTATTGTTTCTAGATTAGCTAATTAAATCAACATATTTCTCTAATTCCCTGTGGAACGAACTCTATGCTTACCATTTACTAATTTTCATAACTTAAAACATATTGCGTAAAATTCATTTTATAAACATACTTTTGGTAATTCGCAATTTGGTAACGACACAAAAAGCGAGTCATCAAAAAGCTAAGCGGAAAGAAATGGTCGTTAAATCAGAAACCTCGGATGAAGAAGATTCTGTAGCCCGATCCGAAAGCAAGAATTCCAAGCGCTTGGAAGATTAGATGGCCAAGATGGCAAAAGAGCTTGAGGAATTGAAGAAAGGAAAGCACCAAACAACTCGGAAGAACCCCCTGGGAGAAATGATTGCACCCTTCTCTAAGAGAATCAGGGAGGCGGAATTACCCCTTAAATTCAGGATGCCCGTTGAGAAATACTCTAGGAATGACGACCCCGTCAGCCACATAGAGAGTTTCGTACACCAAATAGAAGTACAGAACGCAACCCGGTCAGCCATGTGCAGGATGTCCCCTTCAACTTTAACAGACTATGCCAAGACATGGTTCAGAAAATTACCATCAGGTAGTGTTGATTCATTTTCAAACTTACAACATCTTTCTGTACACAGTTTCAGGGGATCAAGCCTCATCCCAAGGATCCTATCCTCCTCCAGTATGTGATCCAGGAGCAGGGTGAAACCTTGAGATCCTATGTGAAGAAATTGCATAAGGAAGTTATCCAAATGGGGGTATTCGATGAGAGGGAGACACTAGCGAATTTCTGAAAAAACCTATAGGCTGGAAGACTATTCCGGTCATTTGCAAAACATCCGCCAGAAACCTATCAGGAGGCCTACAACCGGGCTCTGGAATAAGTGGATATAGAGGAACAGCTCCAGACTAAGATCGAGCATGATGAAGCCCGATTAGCACAACGTCATAGGAAGGAGGTTCTGAAACCTTCACTAGCTAGTAAACTCCATAACCAGCCTCCAAATTGGTCCACCTACCGGCCGCTTCCTATTCCTTCATACCAGGAAAGATATCCGGCAAGGGATCACCCCCTAGGGTAGTGCCCCTGAAGGAGGTAGCCAGGGTAGCAAAAGAGGAAGATGAATATAATCACTACACCCCTCTCAATGTATCACGAGAAATAATCTACCTCACCATCCAGGATAAGGGCCTACCCAGGAAGCCGGATCCCATGAAAGTTCCAGTTGACAGAAGAAATCAATACAAGTATTGTGATTTCCATGAGGACGTAGTGTAGGGAAAAATACCGTAGTACCCGCAGCGGAAGCGAGACAAAAAAAAAAAAAATAGTGTTGGGTAGCTTTTAAAATTTTTCCAATTATGAACCTTAAACCCTTTTGATTAATTAAATATATATAACAAAGTAATAAAATTTAATACCTCTTGTCGCGTGATCCGATTGACTTGCGTCGATGGTAATCCGCAAGATCTTCAATCCTAGCACGAACGTCGATCACCTAGGAGCGTGGTCTCCCTTCTCTTTGAATTGCAAACCTGTGATGGGATTAAACAAACTTTTCTTTCTTGATCGTTAGTCACATAAACAATCAAAAGAAACCTAAGATTATTCCGGTCACTTTTGAGTTCTCAATCTAATGATCGAAACTCGCGTGAACCTTAATCGATGTTGTATACACAAGCTTATCAATGATCAAGCAAGTAGTACACCATCAAAGAATAATCTATGTTCCTTTTTCTTTTGTTTTAGTTGAATAAAATCTCTATCTATGAGTTAAGAAGAAGAAGAAAAATAATTTTCTGCACTAAGCCTTAGGGCTGGCCGAAAATAATATATGTGCATATATATATGGCCCAAATTTTTCTCCTTTCTTTTTTAGCTTTAGGGTTGGCCGAATTCTCTTCCTTGATGCATTAGGGTTGCCGCAATTTCCAAAACAAGTTAACTAGTTTGAATTGCACCCTAATTCCTATTTAGAAAAGATTTCCCAAACCTAATCAAACTCATAAATCTTTTATTCTCATATTTGACTAAAATAAAAAGACTTCCTGTTTGAATAAATAAAACTAATTATTTATTTCCTTGTCAAACAAGTCTTTCTATTTAATTATACTACTACCAATAGTATACCTTTAGGAAATATATTTCCTAATGAGAAAAGATTTGTATCTTAATTAAATAATTAATTAATTAATTAATTAATTCTTATTTAATTAAATAATGAAAACAAAATAATATTTTAGGTTATTATTTAACCTTGCCGCCCCATATTAGTGATGGGCCAAATATTATTTTTCCTATTTCATTTAATCCATAGGACTTTAATTAAAAAGCCCACATGTGAACTAGACCCAATCTTACTAAAAGAAACAAGCCCACATGTCATCCATTAATATATAAATATAATTGTGCAGCCCATTACATAAATAATGTGCAAATTATATTCTTAATATATTAAATTGCAATTCTAGATGGACCCTAAATTGGTCCGGTAGAATATATCAAGTGATCCATGCAAGTCCGTGTGGATTGGGGATCTTGGCGGGCTATCTAAATTTAAGCTCCAATAGACATAACCTAATCACAATCAACTAATGATTCACTTAGGTCCGATCCATTAATTTTAGCTCATTCCACTAAAGAGCTAAAATTGAACTCTTAAATAAAGACAGAAAAGGAAGATGCTTCCTCATTCATACCCTAGACAATCATATTGGAGATAGTGTATCCTCGTGATTAATATCAGTAATCGCCAAGAGTTCATAGACCGCCTATAACTCTCCAAGTTACCATATTTACTCATATGACCACATTTTGAACTTGGATATTTTGACTTGTCCAGAAGCCATGTTTTCAATAGACACTATTGAAAACTCAACGTTGAGATTTAATATCCAATTACCTCAAAACATCCATATGATGATATTATACTCTCATTTAATAAATGGAGCCACGATGTCCATATCTATAAATGAAGTCCTCTATCGATTAACAAATGAATATCACCAAACTATCGAGGATAGACTATGCGATATAATCGTACTCATTGATAGCTCAAATGATATCACCTGCAACCATAAGTCCATCATTTATCTCAGGATTAAGATAGACTCTCCGATTGTCCTGATAATGAAATTACTTTTATCTACTGACGGTTATAGATAAAGTATTTCATTGTGATCCTGTTCAATGCACCCAGTGCACTAGATCCTTTTGCTCGAAGACACTCCGATGATTTTAGACTCATCATATCTCATTTGATCCCACTCAAATGCTAGCAAAAGAATTCTACAACTTTAACAAGATAAAGGTGCCCAACCTTTAACTTAAGTTGTGAACGATATTCAAGACTAACTAAAGAATTGTGTCTACCACATACATATCCAGATGTATGAACAATTCTTCTTTTCTCATAGTCTTTAGACCTTATGATTATTTACTTTAACAATTATTAAACTATAAATGCTATAAGATTTGTTTAAACCAGAAATCACTTTATTAATATGAATAAGATTGTTAATTACACTATTACACTCTTGCTATTGAGCATAATCCTAACAATCTCCCACTTGCGCTATAGCAAATGTGTCATATCTCTCAAGCCCATATTCTCTAGGTGCCCATCGAAACTCTTCTGAGGTAGAGCCTTTGTGAAGGGATCTGCTAGATTTTCCGCTGACGCGATTTTGGTAATCGTCACGTCACCTCTTTGAACAATCTCCCTAAAAGATGATATTTCCTTTCTATGTGTTTACCCCTCTTGTGACTTCTTGGTTCTTTCGAATTAGCCACTGCTCCACTGTTGTCACAGTAGATAGTGATCTGCTTATTCGCACTAGGAACCACTTCCAAGTCAATCAAGAATTGGCGGAGCCAAACAGCCTCTTTGGCAGCCTCGCATGCAGCAACATACTCAGCTTCCATGGTGGAATCAGCAATACAAGATTGCTTGATACTCCTCCATATAACTGGTCCTCCTCCAATAGTAAACACAACCCCTGATGTGGATTTTCTGGAGTCAGAATCTGATTGAAAATCAGAATCTGTATACCCAACGGGAATCAAATCCCCTCCAGAGTATACAAGCATATTATCTCTCGTTCTCTTGAGATACTTGAAAATATGCTTGACTGCCGTCCAGTGATCAGGACCAGGTTTCGATTGAAACCTGCTAACTATGCCAACAGCAAAACAAATATCTGGTCTAGTGCAAAGCATTGCATACATGAGACTTCCAACTGCCGAGGCATATGGAACTCTACTCATGAACTGCTCTTCATGCTCATTCTTAGGAACTTGTTCCTTAGAAAGCTTGATTCCATGTCTGAAAGGTAACATACCTTTCTTGAAATCCTGCATGGAAAACCTAGACAAGATTTTGTCTATGTATGAAGCTTGGGATAATGCAATCGTTCTATTCTTTCTATCCCTTATAACTTGGATACCTAGAATAAAACTTGCTTCTCCTAAGTCCTTCATATCAAATTGTTTTGCTAACCATTCTTTTACTGATGTCAATACACCTACATCGTTTCCGATGAGTAGTATATCATCAACATAAAGAATCAGGAAAACCAACTTGTCGCCCTTAATCCTTTTGTATACACAAGGTTCGTCAAGATTCTGAATAAATCCAAAACCTTTGATAGCTTGATCGAACCTTATGTTCCAGGATCTGGATGCTTGCTTTAATCCATATATGGATTTCTGCAACTTGCATACCTTTTCCATTTGGCCCTTTTTAATGAATCCCTCTGGTTGCATCATGTAGATGCTCTCGTCAAGACTTCCATTGAGGAAAGCTGTCTTGACGTCCATTTGCCAAATCTCTAGATCTAAAGATGCTGCAATGGATAAGAGTATCCTAATGGATTTAAGCATGGCCACAGGAGAGAAGGTTTCCTCGTAATCGATACCTTTTTTCTGTTTATACCCTTTAGCTACCAATCTAGCTTTAAAGGTTTCCACCTTTCCATCCATACCTCTTTTCCTCTTGTATACCCACTTGCACCCAATGGGTTTTATCCCTTTAGGCAAGTCTACAAGGGACCAGACTTTGTTATTGAACATAGATTCAATCTCAGATTGCATTGCCTTTTGCCAATGGCGACTATCAACATCCTCCATAGCTTCCTTGTACGTATAGGGATCATCGTCGTCCGGGAGATTCTCTACAGATTCTCCCAGACCGATGTATCTTTCGGGTTGTGTTCTAACCCTCCCACTACGACGAGGAATGGTAGGTTGTTGACCTTGTGTTGGATCGGAACTTACAATTGGGTTAGGTTGTGTAACCTCTCGTGGAATTGTATCTCTTGACATCTCATTCAGGACAATTCTACTTTTAGGCACAAAATCATTCATATAGTCCTTATCCAGAAATTTAGCATTTGTCGAAACAAATACTTTAAGATCTGAAGGACTATAAAAATAATATCCTTTAGTTTCTTTCGGATACCCTACAAATATACATGTTTCTGAACGGGACTCCATCTTTTCTGTCTTTCCTTTTAACACGTGCGCAGGACATCCAAATATCATTAAGTGTTGTAAACTAGGCTTGCGCCCAGTCCACAACTCATGCGGTGTTTTAGGAACAGACTTAGATGGTACTCGGTTTAGAATGTATATTGCAGTTTGTAAAGCATATCCCCAGAAAGAAATAGGAAGTGTTGAATAACTCAACATAGACCTAACCATATCCAAAAGAGTTCTATTTCTCCTTTCTGCTACCCCATTTTGTTGAGGTGTACCAGGTGCAGAAAACTGAGAAACTATCCCATTATCAATAAGATATTGCTGAAACTCACCAGATAGATATTCTCCACCACGATCAGATCTCAAGATTTTTATGTGTTTCTCAAGCTGATTTTCCACTTCAGCTTTAAATGCTTTGAACATGTCAAAAGCATCCGACTTATGTCGCATGAGATACACATATCCAAATCTTGAGTAATCATCTGTGAAAGTGATGAAGTACTCATATCCACCTCTAGCTTGAATGCTCATAGGTCCACATACATCAGTGTGTATCAATCCTAAACATTCAGTGGCTCTGGCATCTTTGGCAGAGAACGTCCTTTTGGTCATTTTACCTTCCAAACAAGATTCACAAGTTGGTAGATCATCAACCTTTAAGTCACTCAAAGGTCCATCACTTACCAATCTTTTAATCCTATTAAGGTTAATATGACCTAAGCGTAAATGCCAAAGGTAGGTTTCATCTTTTGATAATTTAACTCTTTTATGATCAGGTTCCGTTATTTCTGTGTCTAACGAGTGAGAGATATTTCTATGCAAGAAGTATAGACCGTTTTCCAATGTACCTTTGCAAATAACTTTGTCATTCTTACTAATAATAAAAACTTTATTAAAAGTAACCGAATATCCAAATTTATTCAAACAAGAAACTGAAATTAAATTCCTCTTGAATTGAGGTACATAATAAACGTCTATCAAATCTAAATGCCTTCTAGAATCCAAACAAACTCTAATATCTCCCACTGCACTTGCAGACACTAACGTTCCGTTGCCCAAGCGCAAATTGATCTCATTCTTATTCAGCCTTCTCCTTTCTTGGAACCCCTGCAAGGAATAACAAACATGATTAGTGGCTCATGAGTCTATGATCCAAGAATCTGTAGAATCAGCCAAAAAACATGTTTCAAGATAATTCAAATTACCTTCTTCCTTCTTGTTCTGGGACTTTGGGCAATTTCTCTTCCAATGTCCCTTTTCACCACAAAGGAAGCATTTCCCTTTGATCTTGGTTACTTTCTTGGTGTCCTTCTTGGTAGGCCCAAGTTGCTTTTTCTTCTGTTGTTTCTTGACCTTTTGACGGGCCTTAACAGTAGCAACTTTACCAACCATATGAATCTCTTGACCTTTGCCTTTCACAAGGATCTTTTCAGCACTTTGAACATCTTGCATCAGGCTCTGTAAGGTGTATTCCTTTTTGTTCAAAGTGTAATCCAATTTGAACTGATCAAAGGAATCTGACAATGAATTGACAACCATATCAATCTTTGTCTCACCATCTATCTCAGCGCCATGCAGTTCAGCAATGTTGAGATGTGCTATGACTTTCATCATGTGATCTTTCACAGCCTGTCCAGGTTTCATCCTAAGATTCATAAAAGCAGTCACTGCCTCTCTCTTAGTCGTCCTGGACTTCATAGCAAACATCTCCTCTAGAGACATCATTATATCAGCAGCAGACTCCATTCCTTCATGCTGCTGTTGCAACACGTCGGAGATAGTGGCCATAATATAACATTTGGCCATATCATCTGAAGTCTTCCACTGCTCATACTCATCTCTTTGCACAATGCTTGATTCAATTGTAGGAGCAGGTGGTTTAGGAGTGGTTAGAACAAACTTATGTTTTTCACTTTGCAGCAACAACCCAATTTTCCTTTTCCATGTTACATAGTTATCTCCAGTTAAGGTGTTATCTTTCAGGATGTTCATAAGTGATGGGGTCATGATTTCTGAATGAAAACAAAACATATATAAGCAAATAATCATTTAAAGCACTTTTAAATATTTATCTTGAATTAAATGAATAACTCAATCATAAAATTCAACGGTGATCTAACACCCATAAATGTTACGCCTCCTTTGGGAGTTCGCACCATTTACTAGTTAGACTAGGTCCCACCTAATTGTTAACATAACAACCAGCGTTTTCAATTTTAGCCTTGCAATTTTACTGACAAGAACTCTTTGGAGGATATCAATAAAATTACATTGAGTGTGTCACCAAGATATCGACCCTCAATTTTCTCTAACGAAAATCCCTCCTTTGGGAGTAGATCTCGTTGAGTCCATTGTCTAGTCTATCCTTGTAAGGAAGTATATTACTTAATTCCATTTATGGATGTCCCTTTGGGGAATTACCATAAAATAATTAAGCTCAACTAATCTTGGAAGCCATAGGTGTTACAAAAACACCTTCTCCCACTCAATTATTTAAGGCGTGTGATTAAATCTCATAGAATGATTTACCAAGTTATCTAGATGCCAATTTAGATACCTAAATCATTCAATGCATGTTCATACCAAAAGAGATATATGAGTGGCACTCCTATTCTATATGTCATCTTATCATACAACAACAAATATTGTAATATTTAAGCATAAATTAAATAGCAACAATTTTAGCCCATCCTAGAAAAACAAATAAATTACATTGATATAGGAATACAAGATCTTCGAGTGGCCCATCAACCATACGCTCATCCTTCGGCCTCCACCCTTGGGATTGCACGGCCCACCACCCCACAAAAGGGATGCCATGCGCAGCCCATAAGGTTTTGCATGGCTGCCATGCGCAGCCCAATCCACTCCTAGGGTGCGCACGGTGCTCGTTCTCGGTTCCGGTTGCTTCGTTTTTCTTCGTGTCTTCGAATCTCCAACACCCAAATATATTACAGTAATATAAAATAATAAATACTGCAGTATTAAAAAAAAAAATTTATTCACTGCAGTATTTTTATACATAAAAAACTGCACTTAAAATTAAAATAAAAAAAAACTGCAGTAGCATTAAAAAAATACTGCACCTATATATATATAAAAAATAAAACCTAGCAACTACCAAGAAGGAATTATGGCGATGATAGACCACCCTTCTTGTTACAATTCCATAACAAAAATACATTGAAAATCTAGGACCAAAATCGAGCAATAACAATCCACATAAAAACATATATTAATCCATACATCACATGTAATAATATATGCGAATACCTAGAGTGCCATCTCTTTCTAAACATGCATAATCACAATAAAAAGAAATCGATCCACGTATATATACGTTTAATTAATTAAAAGGGTTCAACCTAGGCTCTGATACCAATTGTAGGGAAAAATACCGTAGTACCCGCAGCGGAAGCGAGACAAAAAAAAAAAATAGTGTTGGGTAGCTTTTAAAATTTTTCCAATTATGAACCTTAAACCCTTTTGATTAATTAAATATATATAACAAAGTAATAAAATTTAATACCTCTTGTCGCGTGATCCGATTGACTTGCGTCGATGGTAATCCGCAAGATCTTCAATCCTAGCACGAACGTCGATCACCTAGGAGCGTGGTCTCCCTTCTCTTTGAATTGCAAACCTGTGATGGGATTAAACAAACTTTTCTTTCTTGATCGTTAGTCACATAAACAATCAAAAGAAACCTAAGATTATTCCGGTCACTTTTGAGTTCTCAATCTAATGATCGAAACTCGCGTGAACCTTAATCGATGTTGTATACACAAGCTTATCAATGATCAAGCAAGTAGTACACCATCAAAGAATAATCTATGTTCCTTTTTCTTTTGTTTTAGTTGAATAAAATCTCTATCTATGAGTTAAGAAGAAGAAGAAAAATAATTTTCTGCACTAAGCCTTAGGGCTGGCCGAAAATAATATATGTGCATATATATATGGCCCAAATTTTTCTCCTTTCTTTTTTAGCTTTAGGGTTGGCCGAATTCTCTTCCTTGATGCATTAGGGTTGCCGCAATTTCCAAAACAAGTTAACTAGTTTGAATTGCACCCTAATTCCTATTTAGAAAAGATTTCCCAAACCTAATCAAACTCATAAATCTTTTATTCTCATATTTGACTAAAATAAAAAGACTTCCTGTTTGAATAAATAAAACTAATTATTTATTTCCTTGTCAAACAAGTCTTTCTATTTAATTATACTACTACCAATAGTATACCTTTAGGAAATATATTTCCTAATGAGAAAAGATTTGTATCTTAATTAAATAATTAATTAATTAATTAATTAATTCTTATTTAATTAAATAATGAAAACAAAATAATATTTTAGGTTATTATTTAACCTTGCCGCCCCATATTAGTAATGGGCCAAATATTATTTTTCCTATTTCATTTAATCCATAGGACTTTAATTAAAAAGCCCACATGTGAACTAGACCCAATCTTACTAAAAGAAACAAGCCCACATGTCATCCATTAATATATAAATATAATTGTGCAGCCCATTACATAAATAATGTGCAAATTATATTCTTAATATATTAAATTGCAATTCTAGATGGACCCTAAATTGGTCCGGTAGAATATATCAAGTGATCCATGCAAGTCCGTGTGGATTGGGGATCTTGGCGGGCTATCTAAATTTAAGCTCCAATAGACATAACCTAATCACAATCAACTAATGATTCACTTAGGTCCGATCCATTAATTTTAGCTCATTCCACTAAAGAGCTAAAATTGAACTCTTAAATAAAGACAGAAAAGGAAGATGCTTCCTCATTCATACCCTAGACAATCATATTGGAGATAGTGTATCCTCGTGATTAATATCAGTAATCGCCAAGAGTTCATAGACCGCCTATAACTCTCCAAGTTACCATATTTACTCATATGACCACATTTTGAACTTGGATATTTTGACTTGTCCAGAAGCCATGTTTTCAATAGACACTATTGAAAACTCAACGTTGAGATTTAATATCCAATTACCTCAAAACATCCATATGATGATATTATACTCTCATTTAATAAATGGAGCCACGATGTCCATATCTATAAATGAAGTCCTCTATCGATTAACAAATGAATATCACCAAACTATCGAGGATAGACTATGCGATATAATCGTACTCATTGATAGCTCAAATGATATCACCTGCAACCATAAGTCCATCATTTATCTCAGGATTAAGATAGACTCTCCGATTGTCCTGATAATGAAATTACTTTTATCTACTGACGGTTATAGATAAAGTATTTCATTGTGATCCTGTTCAATGCACCCAGTGCACTAGATCCTTTTGCTCGAAGACACTCCGATGATTTTAGACTCATCATATCTCATTTGATCCCACTCAAATGCTAGCAAAAGAATTCTACAACTTTAACAAGATAAAGGTGCCCAACCTTTAACTTAAGTTGTGAACGATATTCAAGACTAACTAAAGAATTGTGTCTACCACATACATATCCAGATGTATGAACAATTCTTCTTTTCTCATAGTCTTTAGACCTTATGATTATTTACTTTAACAATTATTAAACTATAAATGCTATAAGATTTGTTTAAACCAGAAATCACTTTATTAATATGAATAAGATTGTTAATTACACTATTACACTCTTGCTATTGAGCATAATCCTAACACGTAGGACACAACACATCTGAGTGCTACAGCCTCCATAACCAGATCGAAGGATTGGTAAGGGGAGGCCTTTTAACTGAATTTTTATAGCAGGTACAGGACATCATCAAGGAAGGGAAACAGGTACAGAGCGGGATGTAGAAGGTAGCAGAAAGAATGAGGGATGGAGAAAAGGATTTGATGCAGCAAATCCAGGTGATTCACACCATTGGTGGAGGCCCTTCTCCAGCCGAAACCTCTAATAATTCAAGAAAGAACCACGCGAGGAAGATTCCCAGGCTCAATACTGGTCATGAGATACTCAAAGTCAGTAGTGGATCCTGAGATCTACCCAGCTCTACCAAAATCATTTTCACAGAGGAAGATGCCTACAATACAGTTCAACCACATGATGATTCCATGTTAATCTCAGTATAAATCATCAACTGCTAGGTATACCGCGTCTTGATTGATACAGGAGCCCATGAACAACTTAACTTGAAAAATTCCTGTTACAATAGCTACACCTCACTTTTGTATGGATTCACAGAGGACTCTGTAATGCCAATAGGATCCAAAATCCTGCCAGTAATAGTCGGAGAAGCTCCTCTTCAACAGAACATAATGACAGAGTTCATCATGGTAGATACCCCATCTACCTATAATGCAATTATAGGTAGACCATTCTTGTAAGAGATTAGGGGGGGTATTATCCATCTACCACAATGTCTTGAAATTCTTGGTGGAAATAGGAGTTGGAGAAATTTGAAGGGATCAGCAGGTAGCCCGCAACTATTACGTGGTATCCACCAACCCCGCCGTATTAGCTAAACAGTGCTCACATGTAGCCAGTGAACCAAGTCAGGGAACACCAGAACGGGATCACTATATCTTGGAATAAGAAGAAGAGGTACCAGACATAATTGTAGAGGAGCCAGAGGAAGAAGAGCGAGGTTGGGCCAGCAGACATCCCGCGGATCAGTTAGAGGAAATACCTGTCAGGGGCGAAGACCCAACTAAGGTGGTGAAAGTTGGAGGAGGACTGAACCCCAAAATCAAGAAGGACTTGGTAAAGCTCCTTAGAGAATAAGGCGACATCTTCGATTAGAGCCATGAAGAGATGTCTGGCATCCCCCTTAGTTTGGCTACTCATAGGTTGGCAGTAGACGTAACCTTCAAACCAATAAAACAGAAACGAAGACATTTCAATGCCGAACGGAACGTCGTAGTCCAGGAAGAAGTGGACAAGCTCTTAAAGGTGAGGTTCATCAGGGAATCCCAATACCCCAAATGGATCGCTAATGTGGTCATGGTAACCAAGTCTAACGGAAAATGGTGAATGTGTGTGGATTACATCGATCTCAATCGGGCTTTCCCTAAGGATAGTTTCCCTTTGCCTAAGATAGATCGACTCATTGATTCCACCGTAGGTAACAAGCTCCTAAGCTTCATGGATGCCTTCTCAGGGTACAATCAGATCATGATGCACCCCTTTGATCAAGACAATACCAGCTTTACCACCGGACAGGGTCTCTACTGCTGTAAGGTAATGCCTTTCAGACTTAAAAATGCAGGTGCCATATACCAGCGTATGGTGAACAAATTGTTTAAAGAGCATATAGGAAGATCTATGGAGGAGGTGTACATAGATGATATGATCACAAAATCTCAGAAGGCTAGACAACCCACTGGGGACTTACGCTAAATTTTCCAGGTGAGAAGACAGAACCAGATGAGACTGAACCCCACCAAATGTGCCTTCGGGGTAGCAACAAGAAAATTCCTAGGATTCATGGTGCATGAAAGGGGGATCGAGGCTAATCCCGAGAAGATCAAAGTTATCCTAGATCTCGAATCCCATACAACTCTCAAGCAAGCACAAGGTTTAACTAGCTGGATAGCTGCATTAAACCGGTTTATAACCCGCTCCACGGATAAGTGCCTCCCCTTTTTTAAGAAAATCAAGCAAAGAAAGAAGATGAAGTGGGATGTGCAAAGCAAACAGGCTTTCCAAGCTTTGAGGGAGTACCTGTCCAGCCCACCTTTGTTGGTGAAGCCTACCCCAGGGGAAGAACTCTTACTCTATTTGGTAGTTTTAGAAGCTGCTACCAACGGAGCCTTAGTGAAGGAGTACAGTGATGGGGTACAGAGACCAGTTTACTATGTGAGCCAGGCTTTCACTAAGTCTGAGAAAAACAACACCCTCCTAGAGAAGCTCGCCTATGCCTTGGTAACTATATTCAGAAAGCTCTGGCCCTACTTTCAAGCTCACACCATTGTTGTAATCACTGACCAGCCCCTGCGACAATTCCTCTAGAGGCCGGATGTATCGGGAAGACATCCTAGCCAAGATTGCAACAGGTGAAGGGCATACTTTACCTAGAGGAGTACCTCTCCAACTGATACCCCGTTCCAACATAGCTAAGGAGGGAGAGGTCCACCCGGTCGGTTGACTTCCCTATTGGATGGATCCGATTGTCGATTACCTCCAAAGCGACATTCTCCCTATAGATTCGGATCAAGCATGCAACCTTAAGAGAATTGCTACCCGGTACTGCCTTATAGATGGATATCTCAACCGTAAAGGGAAATCTCTTCCATTACTGAGATGTCTGCATCCAGATGATGCACACTGGGCACTTAACAAGGTACACTCAGGAGATTGTGGTAACCATGCATCAGGAGAAACACTAGCCTACCGGATACTTAGAATAGGCTACTTCTGGCCCACTATACACCAGGATGCAAAACTGTTTACGTGATCCTACGAGGCTTGTCAGAGAACAACAAACCTCCATCACTGTAAGGATTCCCATTATTGATTGGCTTATTTCGTGGACAAACCACATATTGGGGATTTGAATTGTAAGGGTAGCTAAGTGATTGAAGATCAAGCTCAAAGGCCTTTTTTCAAGACCTCAAGGGAAGAAGCACTCCAAAGGTATAATACTTAGTGTTTCTTGCAATGAAGAGAAATAGATGCACACACACACAACAATTGCATAATTCTTATTCTTGAATGTGTTGTGTCTTTATTGTGTGTATCATAAATTGCTCATTTAATCTCTCTTCATTCTTGTCCATATGGGTGCATCTTGCTTGGTATTGCACATCATACTTGTCATTTTAGGATGATGTATCAGGTGCGATTTTGCGCCCTGTTATGCGGTCAAGGCCGCATAAATGAGGCCGCAGAATCAGGACCAGAATTCATACTCTCTAGTCCCTTTTTTGCGCCCTTGTTTTTTGCGTTTAGGGGCCGCAAAATTGTCAGGTGCATTTCTGCGCCCTTGAGTTATGCGGTCCGTGGCAGCAAAATCATGCCGCAAAAGCGTCAAGTGTGATTCTGCGCCTTGTGTTCTGCGGTCAAGGCCGCAGAATCAAGGGCGCAGAATCGGCGGTCTTTTGCAAAATTTACAAAACGGCACCACTTCACTTTGGCATACTATATATATGCCTGTTTCATTTCTAGGTCGTTTTTAAGAGTTCCAAATATCATATTTTTCACTTAGAACATATTTCAAGAGAAAAATCATCAAGAACTCACCTTTAAACACTCAAACCATTTCCTTTGATCATCAAAGTTCATCTAGGATCATTCATGACCATTTAGGACTCATCCATGTATGGTTTTGCATCATCACATCTTTCTTGGTAAGATTTTGACTAACTTCATCTAATTTTAGTTTCTTTCTTGTCAAGTTATCTCTTTATCTTATTGTATGCTTTATGTTCACATGCTAAATATAAGATAGAGATTGTTTGTGATGAATATGATTGAGTGTTGTATTGTGATAGCTATCTAGGCTTTGTTGAATCTTGATTAGCTAAGCTTTATGATATGTCATTTAGCTTTTGATATCTTGGATTGATTTCATTGATATATCATCATTCTAGGTAAGCATATAGAGTTGCCTTGCTCTTGTTGCATTTTGAGTATTTCATATATTCACTTAGGTTGTATTCTCTTCATTGAGAACTAAGTCTTGTGTTGCTTCCGGGATTAGGTTGCATAAATCACAAGCATTAGGACTAGGTTCACTTATACCGGGATTAGGTAGGTGTGTGATTACTTCCGGGATTAGGTTGTACTCGTTTTACACATTTAGTGGATTCGAGGTTCAAGTGTGGCTTACTTACATAGCCCGTGGTTTTTCCCGTGAGGGTTTCCACGTAAATATCAAGTGTCTTTTAATTTCCGCACCATATTACACTTGCTATATTTGTATTGACTAGTAAAGGGTATTTTCGTAATCTTGCCTATTAACAAAAATTGGGTAAAATCGGATAAAATCTATTCACCCCCCCTCTAGATTAATATTGAACACACCGTAATTTGTTTCAATCACCTTCCTCTAGAAAGACTCTCCTCGATCAGTACACCCTACCCCTTTGCAATCTGGGGGCTAGATCTAATCAGGCCACTCCCACGGCACCCAGCTAGGCCAAACATGCAGTGGTGGCAATAGATTACTTTACTGATCGGACCATATTTACACCTATTTGAGGTCCCCATTTCCTATCATTTGTATTCGTTTGTGAGCATATTTTTGTATTTAATGTGTTTTGTGAGCTTTGTGTAGGTTATTTGCCATAAATAAGGTATATGAGCTTAATTGATGAGTTTTGGAAGTTAAAAGGGTTGAAATGGAAAAGGGATTGTGCAATACACCCATATTTCAGGGGTCCTATCTCCCACCTCAGATTGAACTAGGTGTCATTCTACCTATTTTCAGAAAGCCCCAGCTGTCTACTTTCCAATGGATTTTACGGATCACAATTTCGATATTTCTAGAGAAAGTTATGACCATTTTCGTAACGGTGCGCGAGGCTGAAAAGCTACGCCTAACCACCAGTGCCTAGACCAGCTCAAATTCAGTAGAAAGTCACCGCTGGTCGTGTGCTTGACGACCAGCGCTTGACCACCAGTGCCCTGGACACCAGTTTCGTGTATTTTGGTTGATTTTGAAGGGCAATCTTGTTCTTTCACACCCCATTCATGCCCTAACCTCCCAACTCTTTAAATACCCCCATTTGGGGTCTAAAAGAAGAACTTCTACACCTCCCACACCTCAAAACTGAAATCCCCTTCATCTTCTTCCTCCCCCATCTTCTTTCCCAAATAAGTGAGAGCTTCAAGCTCCATGGAGGATTTTCCTCCATGGGAGCTCACCATACATCTCCACCACTCTTTTTACACTACATCCACCCATCTAGGAGTAGATTACAAGAAGAATGGAGTGGTCTTTGGACCAAAAATGAGCTAGGAAATCAAGGAGAGCTTGGAGGAGTGTCTTTAAGGGTTGTCTCCTTTTAACTCATTTCTTTTTATATTTCTTTTTTTCTTGGATGTAATCACCAATTTGGGAATTTTGTAAACCTACACTTGTGCAATATATGTATGAATGTTTCTTAAATTCTTTGGGTTTTGTTCTACTCTTTGCCAAATCCATAATTTTCCCTCTTATTATGATATTCATGTGTGTGGATGGTAAAAATCGATATGTATGCATGAATGAGATTAGGAGTAGAATAATTTAGATTAGGAGTAGTGTAATTTAGATTCCCATGATTGTTTCTATGTTGATGAGTGAGCCAAAATGCCATGTTTAGAATTATTTGAGTGTTTGAGTATTAGCTCCAAAGAGTGGGAAAAGCTTGGTTGATTATGCATTTACATGCTAGATTAGGCTTGGGTTCCATATTCTTGTGCTTAATGGGTCTTTTTATTAAGGCACAATTGCTAATCTCATGGCTTGGGTTAGGTGATGAATTGATTTTAGTGAATTCCTTAATCAAGGGAATGAACCCTTAACTTGAATTGAATGTTCTTAATGATAACAATCATCTATTTGCACATTGTTGTTTGGTGAGCTTGTCCCATTTTTAGCCATCCATCTTAGGGAGATTTGAGAGATAAGGAGAGAGCTTTCTCTATGAGAGAGTTGAGCACTCATGAGATTGGAGACCGTCGTAATAGTATAGTGGTGAGTACATATCGGATTGACAACCGAGAAAACCCGTTGTTCGATTCCCGGTTATGGATGGGGTCTCCTTTCTATCTATTTTGTATTTCTTTCTTTGTGTTTTTGTCTCGGCTTTGATGTGTACTTTCATTCATTAGGGATTTGATGTAAACCTAGTATTGTTGCCTCTTTTATTAAATATTTTGTTGATGGTTGAGTGGTCATTTGAAGTGCTTAATGCTTTTGAGTGGTTAGCCACCACTTGAATGAACCTTGGTTGTTGTGTGAAGGACCGAGAGGTGAAGCACACAATGTGCATGGGTAGATTGGTCACTACATGTAGGGTAAGGTAGAGATACGCGAGGCTTTTGCATGTAAAGCCGTTATATGTGTCTCATAGTTCTTAATGAACTCATGTGCAGTTCAGGTAACCATTCGTTGATAGGTTGCTGGTGCATGTGGGTATAGCCTTTGTTACTCGAGAGAGAATATTGGTGAGGATTAAGTGGGCATGGCTTTCAACATTGATGATGCATGTTTGTATGAAATTGTGTGATTTCTATGGTTGAGTCACTTACTTAGTGTAACTATTCATATGCCACATCTCTCACATCCATACTATCTTTGTAAATACTTTTGTACATAATTTATATTTTCATTGCAATATTTACATTTAATGCACACACACCTAAATTCATATTTTCCAAATAAACTAAGCTAGTGACGGTTGACGAATTCCACCTCCCCGCGGAACGATACCCTTGCTTGCACGCTATACTAGTCTTTTGACTCGTGCACTTGCGTTTTGAATTTTACATTCAACCTCGTTCAATCTGAGGTGGGAGATATTACCCCCGAAATATGGGTGTACTGCACAAGCCCCTTTCCATTTTAGCCCTTTTAACTTCCAAAACTCATCAATTAAGCTCATATACCTTATTTATGGCAAATAACCTACACAAAGCTCATAAAACACATTAAATACAAAAATGCACTCGCAAACGAGTAAAAATGATAGGAAATGGGGACCTCAAATAGGTGTAAATATGGTCTGATCATATACCCGATGGGTAGAAGCTAAGGCCCTTACCCGAATAACTGAAGAAAAGACCACCAGCTTTGTGAAGGAGAATATTGTTTGCCGTTTTGGTACCCTAATGGTCATCATAACTGATCTGGGAAAGCAGTTTTATAACGCCAAATTCAGGGAATTTTGTGAAGGCCAGAACATTGATCTCTGTTTTGCATCAGTGGCTCATCCTCAAATTAATGGGTTGGTCGAGGCTACCAGTAAACCATTAAAAAGCTCCTAAAGAAAAAGCTCCAACAAAAGAAAGGATTATGGGTTGAAGAATTACCCAACGTACTATGGGAATACAGGACAACCAGGAGGACTACAATGGGGGAGACCCCTTACTCATTGGTATTCGGGATTGAAGCGGTCTTGCCCATTGAGCATAAGCTTATATCTTTTCGGGTCCAATATTATGAACTGGAAGATAACGAAGCTAAGTTAAGAGCCAATCTAGATCTACTTAAGGAAAAATAGAGCAAAACCGTCGAAAAGGTGGCAGTATACCAGAGTAAGATAGCCTGACACTTCAATAAGAAGGTAAGGATCCAGAATTTCAAAGAATGAGATTTGGTTCTCAGGAAAGTAACTCAGAACACACGAAAGAGATCTGACGGGGTGCTAGCTCCTAACTGGGAAGGCCCCTACCTGATTAAAACAATGCTCCGGGGTGGCGCCTACAAGTTGGAGGACATGGAAGGGTACCCAGTAGATCATACATGGAATGTCGATCATCTCCGGAGATTCTACCCTTAGAAATTCATCTTATGTCAACTGGTGTACATACCACGAATTCATATTGTATTGCTTGGGAAATTCAATAAAATCAGTTTTCTTTCCTACATGATTCTCCTATGTTCATTTTGTAATATCTCTTACGTCATTCTCCAATGTTCATTTAGCAAGTTTTCGCCATTACTGAATCGCCTCAAGACCAGGAAATAGCCTTATGGTGCTTATGTTACCTTGGTCGGGGTATACCCCCCTCTAGGAAGATTCTGGATAAATCAGACTAAGGATCCGGACTCATGGCCTTAGTTGCCCGCCGCATTCTCAAGACCAGGAAATAGCCTTATGGTGCTCCAGCTGCCTTGGTCGGGGTATACCCTCCTCTAAGAAGGATCTGATCCACCAGACTAGGGATCCGGACTTGCGGCCTTAGTTGCCCGCCATATCCTCAAGACCAGGAAATAGCCTTATGGCGCTCTTACTGCTTTGGTCGGGGTATACCCTCCTCCAAGAAGCCTAGTGCTAAAGTGGCCTTAGTTGCCTACTAGGACAGATCATCTAAAGTATCAGGATACCTCACCGAGGTACCTGGTACCTTACTTCTCCATCTCTCCTTAAGACCAGGAAATAGGCTTGTGGCACTCCTACTACCTTAGTCGGGGTATATCCTCCTCCAAGAAGCCTGGTGCTAAAGTGGCCTAAGTTGCCTACCAGGACAGATCATCAGAAGGAATAAGATACCTTATCGGGATGCTTGGTACTACACTCTTCTATCTCTTCAAGAAACCTGGTGCTAAAGTGGTCTAAGCTGCCCACCAGGATAGATTATTAAAAGGATAAAGATACCTTACCAAGAGATCTGATACCTCACTTCTTCCAAGAAAACTTAGAGCCAAGGTACCCTCAATAGCCACTCAGGATGACCAGCATAAAGGATCGGGGTTTCATTCCAGGATACCCAGAACTTTAGATTATTACATGTTCATAAGAGCCTGATTGGAGAAGGAGATGTGATTACTTAATAGATCCCAGTAGTATTTACAATTACAAGATACCAGAGTCTGGCTATCAAGTACCGTGATCTACCTGGTCAAGGCACAAGCATCCAACTTGGGCCCAACTATTCACAAGCGTGTATGTTTTAAGATTTTTTCTAAGTTAGAAGGGCCAGCAAGATACTATGTGAATCAACAAAAGGGGAAATTTGTATTGATCAAATGGGGTTCCCAAATCCCTTTTCCACGCTACAAGAATACTAAATATATATATAAGAATGCTAAGTGCCAAGTCATGCGCCCCTCTCCTCCTCCAGGTGTTCCTCTGGGCCGGCCACTTCTTCCCCTATAACATCAGCTACAATACCATCTTGGGTCCCCTCAACTGCTGGAGCCTGGGTTCCAGTTAGATCATTCCCCTCCTCAACAATTGTAGTACCAGTTTGGGTTTCCCCCACTGTTAGAACGCCAGATCTAGCTGGATCATCCTTTTCCTCCACTAAGATAACTTCCAAAGAAGGCGCGGGATCTAGTGTTTGCTCTTCTTGAATAGAAGGAGGGTCTTCGACCGCCTTCTCAATGTCGTCAAATTGAACCCCAGCAGGTAGATCAGCCCCTTGATCCGGATGTGCAGCGTCCTGTGAAGGAACCTCTTGCTCTTGATCCTCATCTGCTAGCTGAGCGGCTTTTACCACAATCTGATCTCGATCCCAATTCAGCGTAGCATAGAGATCAAAAGAAAGAGGTAGGGCCATCGCCACTTCATAGCAAGCAATGAAGTAGCCATCTTCAAAAGAGGGACCTTCCTTGGCCTCCAGGCTATGTACCATATACCGCAGAAGCTGGTTCTCCTCCTACAACAATATTTTTTTCCCTCTTTAAGCACTCCCTCTCCTCTCGACGGTGCAATGACTTGACCGTCTAGGTATCCAAGTAACGCTCATAACGCCTAGCTTCCACTAAGGCAGCATGTCTGCCCTCCTCAGATTTTGCAGCAGCCTGAATCAGAGGGGCTACGCTCTGCTGAGCTTGAGATAGCTCCTGCTTCGCATTCTCCAATTCGGCCTGGAGCCCGATGTATGCCTCCTTTAAGGTTAACAGCTGTTTTTCCATGGCTAAGGCAAACTTGAAACCCTGCAGCAGAAAGAAAGGGGGATTAGTATCAACAGAAAATGTACAAGGGAAAGATAATCAACAAGAACGAAGGCGGAATTCTACCTCGGCCAAGATGGAAGCACCCTTAGCAGCCAGAATCTCTGAGGGAATCTTCACCATGCTCGCCAGGCTCCTTCGAGGATAAGAGGGGATAAAACGAGACACTACCTCATCCTAGGTAATGCCTCTTGACCCCGAAGGAATATTGGCTGCCTAAAAGGGGGTTAAAACAGTGTCTCTCTACTCTTCCACCATGACTTGGACCTTACCAGGGATTGATGAGGAAAGAGAAGCAAGAGGAGTAGTCGCAATAGGTTTTTGAATAGCAACTTTTTGCTTCTGCCTCTAGGTTTGAATAGGTGAACCCCGAGCCTTGGACTCCCGAGCTAGCATTGTACTTAGGGAGGAGCATGCAGTAGGAGTAGAAACTAATGCCTTGGCATGCAACTTGGTGGATGTAGGAGGAGAAGCAGTAGTTGTAATAGGCTGTGTGGACCCGAATGCGTTTTTGGCATCTGTAGAAGGAGAAGGGACAGGAGAAGTAGGAGGCAAGATCAAATTGTAGGGAAAAATATACCGTAAAAGTACACGCAGCGGAAGCGAGACTAAAAAAATAGGTTTAGTAGCTTTTAAAAATTTTTCCTTTTATGAACCTTAAACCCTTTTAATCAATTAAAGATATATAAAATATATAACAAAAGAAGAATACCTTTTGTCGCGTGATCCGATTGACTTACGTCGATGGTAATCCGCAAGATCTTCAATCCTAGCACGAACGTGGATCACCTAGGAGCGTGGTCTCCCTTTTCTTTGAATTGCAAGCCTGTAATTGGATGAAACAAACTTTTCTCTTATTCGTTAGTCACAAAAACAATCAAAAGAAACCTAAGATTATTCCGGTCACTTTTGAGTTCTCAATCTTATGATCGAAACTCGCGTGAACCTTGATCGATGTAGTATACACAAGCTTATTGATGAATAAGCAAATAGTATACCATCAAAGAATATTCTATGTCTCTTTTTGTTTTAGTAGAATAAAAGCTCTCTTTCTATGAGTTGAGAAGAAGAAGAAAATAAAATTTTGCACCCAAAAACCCTAGTGGCTGAAAATTATAAGTCCACTTATATATGTGGCAAAATTTCTTTCTTCCTTTTTACTAGGGTGGCCGAATTCTCTAGCCAAAAAGGACTAGGGTTGCCGCAATCCTCAAACCAAAAGGAGTTTGTATTGCACCCTAATTCCTATTTAGTTTAAGACTTCCAAACCCTAATCAAACTCATAAATCTTTTATTCTTTTATTTGACTAAAATAAAAAGACTTCTTATTTGATTAAATAAATAAAATTAATTATTTATTTCCTTGTCAAACAAGTCTTTTAATTTAAGTATACTACTACCAATAGTATACCTTTAGGAATCATATTTCCTAATCAGAAAATATTTGTTTCTTAATTAAACAATTAATTAATAAATTAATTAATTCTTATTTAATTAAACAATGAAAACAAAATAATATTTAAGGTTAATTAATCACCTTGCCGCCCCATATAAAAATATTGGGTCAAATATTATTTTCTTATTTCATTTAATCCATAGGACTTTAAATAAAAAGCTCACATGTGAACTAGACCCATTCTTACTAAAAGAAATAAGCCCACATGTCATTCATTAATATATAAATATAATTGAGCAGCCCATTACATAAATAATGTGCAAATTATATTCTTAATATATTAAATGCAATTCTAGATGGACCCTAAATTGGTCCGGTAGAATATATCAAGTGATCCATGCAAGTCCGTGTGGATTGGGGATCTTGGCGGGCTATCTAAATTTAAGCTTCAATAGACATAACCTAATCACAATCAACAAATGATTCACTTACGTCCGATCCATTAATTTTAACTCATTCCACTAAAGAGCTAAAATTGAACTCTTAAATAAAGACAGAAAAGGAAGATGTTTCCTCATTCATACCCTAGACAATCATATTGGAGATAGTGTATCCTCGTGATTAATATCGGTAATCGCCAAGAGTTCATAGACCGCCTATAACTCTCCAAGTTACCATATTTACTCATATGACCACGTTTTGAACTTGGATATTTTGACTTGTCCAGAAGCCATGTTTTCAATAGACACTATCGAAAACTCAACGTTGAGATTTAATATCCAATTACCTCAAAACATCCATATGATGATATTATACTCTCATTCGATAAATGGAGCCACGATGTCCATATCTATAAATGAAGTCCTCTATCGATTAACAAATGAATATCACCAAACTATCGAGGATAGACTATGCGATATAATCGTACTCATTGATAACTCAAATGATATCACTTGCAACCATAAGTCCATCATTTATCTCAGGATTAAGATAGACTCTCCGATTGTCCTGATAATGAAATTACTTTTATCTACTGACGGTTATAGATAAAGTATTTCATTGTGATCCAGTTCAATGCACCCAGTGCACTAGATTCTTTTGCTCGAAGACACTCCGATGATTTTAGACTCATCATATCTCATTTGATCCCACTCAAATGTTAGCAAAAGAATTCTACAACTTTAACAAGATAAAGGTGCCCAACCTTTAACTTAAGTTGTGAACAATATTCAAGACTAACTAAAGAATTGTGTCTACCACATACATATCCAGATGTACGAACAATTCTTCTTTTCTCAAAGTCTTTAGACGTTATGATTATTTACTTTGACAATTATTAAACTATAAATGCTATAAGATTTGTTTAAACCAGAAATCACTTTATTAATATGAAAAAGATTGTTAATTACAATATTACACTCTTGCTATTGAGCATAATCCTAACAATCTCCCACTTGCGCTATAGCAAATGTGTCATATCTCTCAAGCCCATATTCTCTAGGTGCCCATCGAAACTCTTCTGAGGTAAAGCCTTTGTGACGGGATCTGCTAGATTTTCTGCTGACGCGATTTTGGTAATCGTCACGTCACCTCTTTGAACAATCTCCCTTAAAAGATGATATTTTCTTTCATTGTGTTTACCTCTCTTGTGACTTCTTGGTTCTTTCGAATTAGCCACTGCTCCAATGTTGTCACAGTAGATAGTGATCTGCTTATTTGCACTAGGTACCACTTCCAAGTCAATCAAGAATTGGCGGAGCCAAACAGCCTCTTTGGCAGCCTCGCATGCAGCAACATACTCAGCTTCCATGGTGGAATCAGCAATACAAGATTGCTTGATACTCCTCCATATAACTGCTCCTCCTCCAATAGTAAACACAGCCCCTGATGTGGATTTTCTGGAGTCAGAATCTGATTGAAAATCAGAATCTGTATACCCAACGGGAATTAAATCCCCTCCAGAGTATACTAGCATATTATCTCTCGTTCTCTTAAGATACTTGAAAATATGCTTGACTGCTGTCCAGTGATTAGGACCAGGTTTCGATTGAAACCTGCTAACTATGCCAACAGCAAAACAAATATCTGGTCTAGTACAGAGCATTGCATACATGAGACTTCCAACCGCCGAGGCATATGGAACTCTACTCATGAATTGCTCTTCATGCTCATTCTTAGGAACTTGTTCCTTAGAAAGCTTGATTCCATGTCTGAAAGGTAACATACCTTTCTTGGAATCCTACATGGAAAGCCTAGACAAGATCTTGTCTATGTATGAAGCTTGGGATAATACAATCGTTCTATTCTTTCTATGTTCTATTCTTTCTATCCCTTATAACTTGGATACTTAGAATAAAACTTGCTTCTCCTAAGTCTTTCATATCAAATTGTTTTGCTAACCATTCTTTTACTGATGTCAATACACCTACATCGTTTCCGATGAGTAGTATATCATCAACATAAAGAATCAGGAAAACCAACTTGTCGCCCTTAATCCTTTTGTATACACAAGGTTCGTCAAGATTCTGAATAAATCCAAAACCTTTGACAGCTTGATCGAACCTTATGTTCTAGGATCTGGATGCTTGCTTTAATCCATATATGGATTTCTGCAACTTGCATACCTTTTCCATTTGGCCCTTTTTAATGAATCCCTCTGGTTGCATCATGTAGATGCTCTCATCAAGACTTCCATTAAGGAAAGCTGTCTTGATGTCCATTTGCCAAATCTCTAGATCTAAAGATGCTGCAATGGATAAGAGTATCCTAATGGATTTAAGCATGGCCACAGGAGAGAAGGCTTCCTCGTAATCAATACCTTCTTTCTGTGTATACCCTTTAGCTACCAATCTAACTTTAAAGGTTTCCACCTTTCCATCCATACCTCTTTTCCTCTTGTATACCCACTTGCACCCATTGGGTTTTATCCCTTTAGGCAAGTCTACAAGGGACCAGACTTTGTTATCGAACATAGATTCAATCTCAGATTGCATTGCCTTTTGCCAATGGCGACTATCAACATCCTTCATAGCTTCCTTGTACGTGTAGGGATCATCGTCGTCCGGGAGATTCTCCACTGATTCTCCTAGACCGATGTATCTTTCGGGTTGTGTTCTAACCCTCCCACTACGACGAGGAATGGTAGGTTATTGACCTTGTGTTGGATCGGAACTTACAATTGGGTTGGGTTGTGTAACCTCCCGTGGAATTGTATCTCCTGACATCTCATTCAGGACAATTCTACTTCTAGGCACAAAATCATTCATATAGTCCTTTTCTAGAAATTTAGCATTTGTCGAAACAAATACTTTAAGATCTGAAGGACTATAAAAATAATATCCTTTAGTTTCTTTCGGATACCCTACAAATATACATGTTTCTGAACGGGACTCCATCTTTTCTGTCTTTCCTTTTAACACATGCGCAGGACAACCAAATATCCTTAAGTGTTGTAAACTAGGCTTGCGCCCAGTCCACAACTCATGCGGTGTTTTAGGAATAGACTTAGACGGTACATCGTTTAGAATGTATATAGCAGTTTGTAAAGCATATCCCCAGAAAGAAATAGGAAGTGTTGAATAACTCAACATAGACCTAACCATATCTAAAAGAGTTCTATTTCTCCTTTCTGCTACCCCATTTTGTTGAGGTGTACCTGGTGCAGAAAACTGAGAAACTATCCCATTATCAATAAGATATTGCTGAAACTCACCAGATAGATATTCTCCACCACGATCAGATCTCAAGATTTTTATGTGTTTCTCAAGCTGATTTTCCACTTCAGCTTTAAATGCTTTGAACATGTCAAAACCATCCGACTTATGTCGCATGAGATACACATAGCCAAATCTTGAGTAATCATCTGTGAAAGTGATGAAGTACTCATATCCACCTCTAGGTTGAATGCTCATAGGTCCACATACATCAGTGTGTATCAATCCTAAACATTCAGTAGCCCTGGCATCTTTGGCAGAGAACGTCCTTTTGGTCATTTTACCTTCCAAACAAGATTCACAAGTTGGTAGATCATCAACCTTTAAGTCACTCAAAGGTCCGTCACTTACCAATCTTTTAATCCTATTACGGTTAATATGACCTTGGCGTAAATGCCATAGATAGGTTTCACCTTTTGATAATTTAACTCTTTTATGATTAGGTTCCGTTATTTCTGTGTCTAACGAGTGAGAGATATTTCTATGCAAAAAGTATAGACCGTTTTCCAATGTACCTTTGCAAATAATTTTGTCATTCTTACTAATAATAAAAACTTTATTAAAAGTAACCGAATATCCAAATTTATTCAAACAAGAAACTAAAATTAAATTCCTCTTGAATTGAGGTACATAATAAACGTCTATTAAATCTAAATGCCTTCTAGAATCCAAACAAACTCTAATATCTCCCATTGCACTTGCAGACACTAACATTCCGTTGCCCAAGCGCAAATTGATTTCATTCTTACTCAGCCTTCTCCTTTCTTGGAACCCCTGCAAGGAATAACAAACATGATTAGTGGCTCCAGAGTCTATGATCCAAGAATCTGTAGAATTTGCCAAAAAACATGTTTCAAGATAATTTACATTACCTTCTTCCTTCTTGTTCTGGGACTTTGGGCAATTTCTTTTCCAATGTCCCTTTTCACCACAAAGGAAGCATTTCCCTTTGATCTTGGTTACTTTCTTGGTCTTCTTCTTGGTAGGCCCAAGTTGCTTTTTCTTCTGTTGTTTCTTGACCTTCTGACGGGTCTTAACAGTAGCAACTTTAACAACCACATGAATCTCTTGACCTTTGCTTTTCACAAGGATCTTTTCAGCACTTTGAACATCTTGCATCAGGCTCTGTAAGGTGTATTCCTTTTTGTTCAAAGTGTAGTCCAATTTGAATTGATCAAAGGAATCTGACAATGAATTGACAACCATATCAATTTTTGTCTCACCATCTATCTCAGCGCCATGCAGTTCAGCAATGTTGAGATGTGCTATGACTTTCATCATGTGATCCTTCACAGCCTATCCAAGTTTCATCCTAATATTCATAAAAGCAGTCACTGCCTCTCTCTTAGTTGTCCTGGACTTCATAGCAAACATCTCCTCTAGAGACATCATTATATCAGCAGCAGACTCCATTCATTCATGCTGCTGTTGCAACAGGTCGGAGATAGTGGCCATAATATAACATTTGGCCATATCATCTGAAGTCTTCCACTGCTCATACTCATCTCTTTGCATTATGCTTGATTCAATATTAGGAGCAGGTGGTTTAGGAGTAGTTAGAACAAACTTATATTTTTCACTTTGTAGCAACAACCCAATTTTCCTTTTCCATGTTACATAATTATCTCCAGTTAAGGTGTTATCTTTCAGGATGTTCATAAGTGATGGGGTCATGATTTCTGAATAAAAACAAAACATATATAAGTAAATAATCATTATAAAGCACTTTAAATATTTATCTTGAATTAAATGAATAACTCAATCATAAAAATTCAACGGTGATCTAACACCCATAAATGTTACGCCTCCTTTGGGAGTTCGCACCATTTACTAGTTAGACTAGGTCCCACCTAATTGTTAACATAACAACCAGCGTTTTCAATTTTAGCCTTGCAATTTTATTGACAAGAACTCTTGGGAGGATATCAATAAAATTACATTGAGTGTGTTACCAAGATATCGACCCCCAATTTTCTCTCACGAAAATCCCTCCTTGGGGAGTAGATCTCGTTTGAGTCCATTGTCTAGTCTATCCTTGTAAGGAAGTATATTCCTAAATTCCATTCATGGACGCCCCTTGGGGGGATTACCAATAAATAATTAAGCTCAACTAACCTTGGAGGCCATAGGTGTTACAAAAACACCTTCTCCCACTCAATTATTTAAGGCGTGTGATTAAATCCCATAGAATGATTTACCAAGTTATCTAGATGCCAATTTAGATACCTAAATCATTCAATGCATGTTCATACCAAAAGAGATATATGAGTGGCACTCCTATTCTATATGTCATGTTATCATACAATAACAAATATTGTAATATTTAAGCATAAATTAAATAGCAACAATTTTGGCCCATCCTAGAAAAACAAGTAAATTACAATGATATAGGAATACAAGATCTTCAAGTGGCCCATCAACCATACGCTCATCCTTCGGCCTCCTCCCTTGGGCTTGCATAGCCCACAACCCCACATAAGGGGCTGCCATGCGCAGCCCATAAGGCCTTGCGAGGCTGCCGTGCGCAGCCCACCAAGGTTTGGGCTTGCCATGCGCAGCCCAATCCACTCCTAGGGTGCGCACGGTGCTCGTTCTCGGTTCCGGTTGCTTCATTTTTCTTCGTGTCTTCGAATCTTCAACACCCAAATATATTACAGCAATATAAAATAATAAATACTGCAGTATTCATTTTTTGTTTTTTTTAATCACTGCAGTATTTTTTACACATAAAAACTGCACTAAAAATAAAAAATAAAAAAACTGCACTAAAAATAAAAAATAAAAAAAACTGCAGTAGTATTTACAAAAAAAAATTACTGCACCTATATATATAAAAAAAAATAAAACCTAGCAACTACCAAGAAGGAATTATGGCGATGATAGACCACCCTTCTTGTTACAATTCCATAACAAAAATACATTGAAAATCTAGGACCAAAATCGAGCAATAACAATCCACATAAAACATATATAAATCCATACATCACATGTAATTATATATGCGAATACCTAGAGTGCCATCTCTTTCTAAACATGCATAATCACAATAAAAAGAAATCGATCCACGTATATATACGTTAATTAATTAAAAGGGTTCAACCAAGGCTCTGATACCAATTGTAGGGAAAAATATACCATAAAAGTACACGCAGCGGAAGCGAGACTAAAAAAATAGGTTTAGTAGCTTTTAAAAATTTTTCCTTTTATGAACCTTAAACCCTTTTAATCAATTAAAGATATATAAAATATATAACAAAAGAAGAATACCTTTTGTCGCGTGATCCGATTGACTTACGTCGATGGTAATCCGCAAGATCTTCAATCCTAGCACGAACGTGGATCACCTAGGAGCGTGGTCTCCCTTTTCTTTGAATTGCAAGCCTGTGATTGGATGAAACAAACTTTTCTCTTATTCGTTAGTCACAAAAACAATCAAAAGAAACCTAAGATTATTCCGGTCACTTTTGAGTTCTCAATCTTATGATCGAAACTCGTGTGAACCTTGATCGATGTAGTATACACAAGCTTATTGATGAATAAGAAAATAGTATACCATCAAAGAATAATCTATGTCTCTTTTTGTTTTAGTAGAATAAAAGCTCTCTTTCTATGAGTTGAGAAGAAGAAGAAAATAAAATTTTGCACCCAAAAACCCTAGTGGCCGAAAATTATAAGTCCACTTATATATGTGGCAAAATTTCTTTCTTCCTTTTTACTAGGGTGGCCGAATTCTCTAGCCAAAAAGGACTAGGGTTGCCGCAATCCTCAAACCAAAAGGAGTTTGTATTGCACCCTAATTCCTATTTAGTTTAAGACTTTCAAACCCTAATCAAACTCATAAATCTTTTATTCTTTTATTTGACTAAAATAAAAAGACTTCTTATTTGATTAAATAAATAAAATTAATTATTTATTTCCTTGTCAAACAAGTCTTTTAATTTAAGTATACTACTACCAATAGTATACCTTTAGGAATCATATTTCCTAATCAGAAAATATTTGTTTCTTAATTAAACAATTAATTAATAAATTAATTAATTCTTATTTAATTAAACAATGAAAACAAAATAATATTTAAGGTTAATTAATCACCTTGCCGCCCCATATAAAAATATTGGGTCAAATATTATTTTCTTATTTCATTTAATCCATAGGACTTTAAATAAAAAGCCCACATGTGAACTAGACCCATTCTTACTAAAAGAAACAAGCCCACATGTCATTCATTAATATATAAATATAATTGAGCAGCCCATTACATAAATAATGTGCAAATTATATTCTTAATATATTAAATGCAATTCTAGATGAACCCTAAATTGGTCCGGTAGAATATATCAAGTGATCCATGCAAGTCCGTGTGGATTGGGGATCTTGGCGGGCTATCTAAATTTAAGCTTCAATAGACATAACCTAATCACAATCAACAAATAATTCACTTAGGTCCGATCCATTAATTTTAACTCATTCCACTAAAGAGCTAAAATTGAACTCTTAAATAAAGACAGAAAAGGAAGATGTTTCCTCATTCATACCCTAGACAATCATATTGGAGATAGTGTATCCTCGTGATTAATATCGGTAATCGCCAAGAGTTCATAGACCGCCTATAACTCTCCAAGTTACCATATTTACTCATATGACCACGTTTTGAACTTGGATATTTTGACTTGTCCAGAAGCCATGTTTTCAATAGACACTATCGAAAACTCAACGTTGAGATTTAATATCCAATTACCTCAAAACATCCATATGATGATATTATACTCTCATTCGATAAATGGAGCCACGATGTCCATATCTATAAATGAAGTCCTCTATCGATTAACAAATGAATATCACCAAACTATCGAGGATAGACTATGCGATATAATCGTACTCATTGATAACTCAAATGATATCACTTGCAACCATAAGTCCATCATTTATCTCAGGATTAAGATAGACTCTCCGATTGTCCTGATAATGAAAAGACTTTTATCTACTGACGGTTATAGATAAAGTATTTCATTGTGATCCAGTTCAATGCACCCAGTGCACTAGATTCTTTTGCTCGAAGACACTCCGATGATTTTAGACTCATCATATCTCATTTGATCCCACTCAAATGCTAGCAAAAGAATTCTACAACTTTAACAAGATAAAGGTGCCCAACCTTTAACTTAAGTTGTGAACAATATTCAAGACTAACTAAAGAATTGTGTCTACCACATACATATCCAGATGTACGAACAATTCTTCTTTTCTCATAGTCTTTAGACCTTATGATTATTTACTTTGACAATTATTAAACTATAAATGCTATAAGATTTATTTAAACCAGAAATCACTTTATTAATATGAAAAAGATTGTTAATTACAATATTACACTTTTGCTATTGAGCATAATCCTAACACAAATCTCTCGTCCCAGAGGAGGATGGAGACCCAGTCACCATCGGGGTAACAGAAACTACCAAGAAAAAGATAATGTTGTCAGAAAGAGAAAAAATAAAAGAAATACAAGTACACATAGACAAGAAGAACAGATTAAGTGACATACCCGGAAGCGCGAGGGAAATCCTTAGATATCGTTCCAACTGGTCACCTTCAAAGGGATCCAGGGTGGGGTATTGCATGTTGGTGTAACCCCTCTTCATAATTCTCCCAAGAGTATCCCAAGATTCCGATGAGAGCGCCCCTTTCGCCCATATATCATTTACTGTAAACTGAGTTGGGACGGGGTACTCAAATCCCCCAATAAAGGTTGTCCGCCCCATTCGCCTTCAACCACGAGCCACTCCTCCTTCTAGGGCACATCATACTTCACATTCGCCCCTAGGAATGACAAACTTCATGTGTTGGATGCCCTCAGGTAGAATTGACCCCGAGGTACCATGTTCGCTACGTTGAAGAGAAAGCATAGCTCATCAAAGCCCGGCTCCCTATCTATGTTGTCCTTCTCGTATTGCTCCTGCTAGAGCACCAGAAACCTTATCAAATGCTTCTAGAAGCCCAGTGAGATCTGGAGGGGGGCTAGCTCTAGCGAGACAAGAGCCCGACGAAGAGTGGGATGTAGAAAAAGCTGAACCCCGCATTTGAAAGCTGCCTTGTGAATAAGAAGGCGATCCTAGGACGGGGTATACACATCGTAACCCCGATGAGAAAGGGATAGAGTAATGTATTCTAGAATCCGGTACTCCTCCCTCAGCTTGGTAAGTGTGTCCAAAGTACACACGGAATCAAGCACTATCCGGCCATCGTAGAAGGAAGCAAAGGAGCCAGTTTGGAATCCGACCAAGGTGACATCAGGCCCGCCACCTTCCACGATGCCACCAGCACCAACAGTACCTTCTTCGTCAACAATCTGGACTGGATCTTCAGGTCTGTTGTTAAAACCCAACCCGATTCATGGGTTTCGTGTAGAATGACTGCGCTGGGTCCACGGGGTATCACTAGCGACATCATCACCTTCTCAACCCTGTTTCTTCCCTATCGACGTTAGAGAAACCTCCCCCGAGTCGGCCTTCTCCATGTTGAATAAGGCATCGAGACTGTCGGAGGGATTTAGAGAAGCTGGATTGAGGTGTAAAGACGCGGGGTCAAGAAGAATTTTGTCAGTGGGATTTTCTTGTGAAATAACAGGAAGTTTCGAAGGGGATACCATTGAAACGAAGAAGAAAAAGGAAGAAGAAACTAGGAAGATTACTGGCAAGAGAAAGAAAGAGGTGAGAACCTAGGGTTTCTTTGTTGTAATCTTGAAATTTGAAAGTGGTAGAGAAGGCACCAAATATCCCGGTTTATTTATAGAGAAAGACAGGCGGTTACACACATGGAAATCGGAATTGATGACCGGTAATGTGCTTGGGGAAACGTGCCAGAGACGGTTTCGTATTAATCATGCCAAAATGACTCTTGTTTAAATCCAAAGGCCAACCACCGTTTGACATGTGGCCTGCGTAGTAATTATCAGTGTATCAAAGGAAGATTTCCCCCCTAAATGGTGATAGCCAACTAGGCAGAGTATTTGCAAGCAAGCGAGGTGAAAAATCCTTCAAGTAAAATCAGAATCCTGACTCCGACCTCGACCCTGACCCCGACAAGGTATCAGTGTCCAAGTCAGGGGGGACTTTTGTTAACCGCCAAATTTGGCAAAGGACCAAAGAAGAATTTTTCACCCCGATACAAGGAGAAGATGAGAATCCAGATACCATCCGGCTACATCTAGAAGGGAGGGATCCCGATCGATCCAGGTACATACCCCCTCTAGAGGGATCTAGCCCAGCAATTCCCTAGCTTCTCATGAACCCCGCAGTATCCCGATACAGAGCTCCACAAAGCACCCTAATGCACAGTTTAGCACGCGGTATCCCGACGTGAAGTCCCACTCAGTATCCCGATATGAAGCTCCACAAAGTATCTCGCTACTACATCGTTCAGATATCTCGCCATTGCATCAATTGGATATCCCGCTGCAACATCAGTTGGTATCCTAATCCTCAGGTGACAATGGGATGCTCAGGAACACATTACACCTTCTAGAATCAAATCATCATCAGGCAGTAAGATATCAAACAAAGAGTTTCATACAGAGTAGAAGACTTACATACCCCACAAACAGACTTTAAAGCTACAAACAAGAGGATAAAACGCCTTCATTTTACCAAAACAGAGGAGACTTCTTCCCGCTAACTAAGAGTTCCATTTGAATAAGGAGCCAACTCTACTAGAATCCTTCTAGTAAGAAATAACTTGATTCTACAATTAAAGCTTCTACGAGATTGTCTCCTATTAGGAAGGAAAGTCCCATAAATTACCGAAACCCTAGACCGAGATTATTGGATTGCATGGCAAGTAATGGGACCTATATATACAGCATCATACTCACCAAAAAGGGGATTGGGAAAACACCTCCTAAAACCCTAACCTACAATTCTACTTATCGACATGCATGAGAGCGCCATCTCCATCTCATTCTATGACTGAAGTTTCCAGTTAGTTCCATCATGGATCAATATATCATCGTTGTAAACCACATTATTAATAGAAGTCCTATTTTCACAGTCTCTCCTTGATGTTTAAACACCCTATTTTACATTGGTAAGGATATCATAGGTATCGAACTACTTAATACCCCTCCGACCGTGATCTATTTCGATCTCGGTCCTTAAAGTTGTTATTTGGAAATCCACCCCTTGATAATTTCCCGGTAACATAAATATTATGTGGTTTTCATTGATCATTTGACAAAATATATTTGGCTTTATCCCTTGAAAAATAAATCTGATGTTCATGATGTGTTCAAACGACTTAAATTGTTGGTGGAAAAAAAAAATTCACCACCCCATTGTTTCTTTTTACAATGACAATGGTGGTGAATTTATTGCTTTAAAACAAACTCTTGCTAGTCATGGCATATCACACTTTACCACACCACCACACACACCTGAATACAATGGCATCTTTGAAAGACGTCATCTTCACATTGTCGAGACAGGTTTGTCTCTTCTCACTCATGCATCAATGCCACTCACTTTCTAGTCATACGCATTCACCACAATTGTCTACTTAATAAATAGGATGCATACACCGGTGCTCAACATGTCGACACATTTTGAACAAATATTTTCTATACATCTGTCATATGAAAAATTGCATGTGTTTGGGTGTCTTTGTTATCCTTGGATTAAACCGTAAAATGCTCACAAACTAGAGCCTCGATCTAGAGCCTTTCTCTTTATTAGGTACTCTATGTCATAGAGTGCGTATCATTGTCTTAACTTAGAAAATGATCGTCTGAGGACGTCTTTATGGCACAACCGTCCGGCTTCATAGATCCTGCCTATCCTGCACATATATGTCACCTCAGGAAAGCCATTTATGGTCTCAAACAAGCTCCTCGGGCTTGGTATAATGAGCTTCGTCAATATCTACTCCAAAATAGGTTTGTCAGTTCTAAATCCGACTCACCTCTATTCATTTTTAATGCTAATGGATGTGTTATTTTTTTATTGTTGTATGTTGACGACATAATTATCACTGGAAGTAATGGGGCTCTAGTGGGAAAAATTTGTAGGTACACTTGCTCAACAAATCTCAATCAAAGACCTAGGCTCATTGTTATATTTTCTTGGTGTTGAGGTTCTTCAATCTCCACATGGCATGTTTTTCTCTCAGCAGAAATATGTTACTGATCTATTGGTTCACACTAAAATGTTTGATGCCAAACCAGTCTCCACTCCGTTGCCCCTACAATACTTATCTTTCACTCGTCCTAATATTGTGTTTGAAGTAAACAAGCTTGCTCAGTTCATGCATCGCCCAACCTCTGGCCACTAGGTCCTTTCCAAGAGGCTTCTCAATTACCTATGTGGGACTCTCGGTTATGGACTCCTCCTTCACCGTGAGTCTCTGGTCTCACTGCATGGATTCTCTGACGTAGACTGGGCAGGAAACCATAATGACCACACATCCACCAGTGCCTATGTCATCTTCCTTGGCACAAATACGATCTCATGGTACTCTTGCAAACAACGGACAGTCGGTCGATCCTCAATAAAGCAAAATATAAGGTTGTTGCTGTTGCTGCCGCCGAAACCATATGGCTCTCTAATCTCTTGCATGAATTATTAATTGCTGAGGCTCATCCACCAACAATCTACTGTGACAATGTTCGTGCCACATATCTATGTTCGAATCCAGTTTTTCACTTAAGAATGAAGCATATAGACATTGATTTTCACTTCGTCTGGGAAAAAGTTCAATGTGGACAACTTCGGGTATCCCATGTAGCCTCCATAGACCAACTAGCTGACTCACTCACCAAGCCACTGTCTAGAACTCAGTTCACACTACTACGATCCAATATTGGTGTCTCTGAAATACCCACCATCTTACAGGAGCATATTAAGGATAACCCAACTAACTCAAATTCAACAACTTAAGATTTTGCATTCAGCTCACACTCTCTCTTACTGCATGCATGCAATGATTGTATATATCTCTATATCTCACACTTGTAATTATCTCTTTAGCTATCTTATCCTTTTACTGTTGCAATTAGTTTAGTTCTCCAACCCTTCAATACATGTTTGTGTGTATATATATGTAAATCAGTTTTATCAATGAAGTTAAGTTGAATTATTCTCTACAGTTATGTGCCTCTTCTTTTGTTAGGATCCATGTTATTATTTACCTCTTAATTTGTTTGGATCCATGTTATTATTTACCTTACAGTGTTTATCTTAAAAATTGTGCTTTTGATTTTAATATTTTATTTTTGTTTCATAGACAATTGATCGAACCAAAATTGGTATGATTTTGGCCCTCATTTCCTTCTCCTTTTTGCTTGATTCTTGGGCATTATCCAGTGATTTAATGGTGTAAAATCAAGTGTTTCAGGTTTTATTAGGTTTCAAGAGCATTTGGGATGAAGATGAGGACTTGGGTGCAAAAAGGCTCACAAATGGGAAGAAACAGAGCATTTTCGCCACTTAGACATAAGGAGGTCGCTACATGGGCGCCATGGCGACAGAGGATTATTCAAGTCATCAGAAGGTCGCCATTTGGTCGCCACTTGAGCGCCATGGCGACAGAGGAAATTGCAAAGCATCTCATGGTCGCCATTTGAGGTCGCCATGGCGACCTACACTTGCAAATGGCGACCACATAGGAATTCCAAAGTGGGAAGGGTCGCCACTTGGTCGCCATTTGGTCACCATGGCGACAGAAGAACCCATGAGAGGTCGCCATGGCGACCTAGAAGGACAAGTGGCGACCACGTTGGAATTCCAGCGTAGGAATTCCAGTGTTGGCATTCAAGAAGGGTATTCTTGTCACTTCATACCCATTTCATACCCTAGCTTTTCACACCTATAAATACATCACTATTTTTCCTCTTTTAGACATCTCTTGACCACCAAGAAACCTCCTTTCTACCATTCCTAATCTCTCCATTTCTCTTCTACCTAAGCTAAAACATCTAGATTACTTCACCTAAATCATTCCTCTCCTTCCATTTTCTCCACCCCTTTCCTTTGTCACTTTCCATATGACTCCACCTATCTAGACATATCCTCAACACCCACTCTTTGCACAAGATTCAAGCAAGGAAGCATCAAGGAAGGATCAAGCTTACAAGGAGACCCAATGGTGATTTCTCTCCATTTTACTTCCTTTCCTTGTTTGTAATTATGTGTAATTAAAACCCCTATTTTAGGGGATGATTTGAGAGACTTTTTGGACATGAGTATTTATTAAAGCTTTCAATATTATGTTTGCATGATTTAAGGTTTATTTACTTTTTAATTAGATCTTGCACTTATGTGATTAATTGAGTTATTGACACACTTGTTAATTACAATATGTTGTAGGATTAATTTGTGATAAAATTGATTGAGTTATTGACACACTTGATTGATTAGAGCACTTAGTGAATAGGATAGGCTTTTGGAGGGGTGATCAACCTCGATTGCCTAGACCATTTGATTGTCACTAACCGATCCCGCCGTGACCCCCTTTCCTTAATCGGTTAGGCATTGCGGTGGGAAGTTGTTTAGGGTTCGTAGTGACGGTCTAAACAACACATTCGAATGAGATCGGTCATTGATTGTGTAGATAGTGCATTAAAGAAGCCATGTATGAAATGCTCATTGTCCATTAGCTACTCTATCATTTCCCTAGAATTCCTATTAATTGTTTATTCCATATTTCTTATCTAGATTTGTTGAGCATTCCATTTCATTAGTTTTATTAGGTTTATTTTACATATATGTTTGATGGCTTGACAACCCATTCACTCATCCATTTATCTATGATTTTTATTATCGCATTTAGATTAGCTAATTAATTCAACTAATCACTCTAATTCCCTGTGGAACGAATCCTACTTGTCACTTTACTAATTTTCTATCCAAGTGGTGAAAAATCGGTTTTCAAAACGATCACATTTTAAAACATCATTTTGTTGAGTAACACAAACGACGCTCATCAAAATTGGCGCCGCTGCTGGGGAATTAAAGCGATTGTTGAATTACTTAGTTTTTCTTTGTAGTTTAGATTTTTCATATTTCTTTTGTTATTCATTTTTTTTTATATAGTTAGATTTTTTTTTTAGTTATTTGTCATTTTCGTTATTTTTAGATTTTATAGTCTTGTTTTTGTTTTTCTTTTATTTTTCTTCTATTTTTCTTTTCAGGAACAATGGATCCTTTTGACTTGCAATTGGCCATATTCAACCGGGACATGGAGTTATTTGCCTCAAGGCACTCGAAGGAAGAAAGTGCTCATGACTCAAATTCTTCCAATATGGGGCCGATGGATGGGAGTCCCGAGGAAGAAATGCTAGAGACCATCCGAGCATCACAAACGACATTCGAGCATACTTTGAATGGATGTTTGGAGGCAAGTGCACTTAGGTTTTCGGGATTAGAAACTTCATTGAGAAGAATAGAAGTGCACATTGGAGCTATCATGGAAGCCATGCAAGCACAAGAGAGCCAAGAGTTCCCAAATCCACCTATACTAGAAGAAGCTACCACCATCCATTGGAAGGGTGAGAATGTAGAACACAATTATTTTCATAATTGTGCCATGGAGTCTTCTAGTGTTGAAGGTGAAGAAGTAGGAGAAGAGGAGATGAATGAAGAAATGAATGAATCAAAGCCTCATGTTCCTCCTACTATTTCTCAAAGCCGCCTACTTAAAAGCATTTGGTATAGATTGTTTCCTAAACTTATCAAGCCATTTTTTCAAGTGAACATTTACTTGCCCTTGCTTTTTGTGATTAGGAACACGCTGGCGGGCATCAAATACTTCCAAGACCTAATCGCATACAGGCGCATCTTCGAAACTTTGGAATTCTGTTGACCGATCCAAGTAGCACGTCTAGCGGGGACGTAAAACCAAGCGCTTGGTGGGAGGCAACCCACCTAGGTACAATTTCTTTTCTTGCTTTTTATTTTATTTTATTTCTTGCTTTTTAGTTTCCTTGCTTAGAATAAGGGTGTGAATTGTTTTTGATAGTGGATTTAGGCTTGAATGATAACATATTTTGTCCACATGGTTTGTGATGATGACTCTTGATGAACTTGCATTGATATATCTCTTGAGTTGATTATGAGCATATAGGATATTCTTGAGACACTTGGTTACAATATTTGGGATAAATTTTAATATGGACATTGATGTGTTGTTAAACTCTTTGATTGTGGATGTATGTTGCGCCGAACTTACCGGTATATGCCCCAAAGACATTGAGGACAATGTATAATTTAGGTTTGGGGGTGTGTGTGCAATATCATCTCTTGTTTGCAATTATGTGCAAAAACATTTTGAGCCTAAATTTTTCAAAATTTTCGAAAATCTTGTGAAAATGTCATGCTTGAGCATATTTTGCTTGTTGAGATTGTGCCTTTGTGTGTGCAAGTAAGGAATTGTGTATCTTTGCCTTGCTTAGTTTAGATTAACTTCATGCCATTTAGGGTTGCATTGCTCAAAGCGCGCTAGTTCTTTTCTCTTGATGTTAGAGTGGATATTCAATTGTGCTTGAAGGTTAGGAATTAATAGTGGAGACTTCCCGTGAGGTTCACAAACACGGCCTTAAAAAGCGTATTTGAGGGAAAGTTTTCACTCTTTAAACACTCATTCAAACACTTGCTATGCATATTTAAAATGTCTCATTCGCACTTAAATGTTGTTTGCCATAGAACATATGGACTGCTTGTGGATGCCTTGATTGACTTTGTGGACAAACCTTTAGAAATGATTTTAGGCAATGCATGTGAAAAACCACCAAATTGGCCTAAATACTTCCTATCCCTCTATGTGTGTGCTCCATAGCCCATTTGAAGCCAAACACAATTAAGCTTTTCATTCATGAACCACATCAACATAAACCATATAGCCTAAACACTAGATTTACCTTGTACCAAATGGTTTGCTAAGGCTTAGGGGTTGAATGTAAGCTTTGAGGAGTATCAAAATGTAAGGCGTGTACTTAGGCAAATTTGTATGTGCAAACACATAAAAAAAAAAAAAGATGAAATGCAATGCTTGAAAAGAAAAAGAAAAGACAAGCAAAGAAAAGAAAAGAAAAGCATGCAAAAGAAAAGAAAAAGAAAAAGAAAAAAATGATGAATGAGGCACAAAATGCCTAGATCAATTTTGTGGAATTAAATGAGCTACTCAATGAAAATTAAGAGTAGAAAAATGCACAAAGTAAATTGTAAGCCTAGACGCCTAGTGTGGAATATGCAAGTTTTAATGAGTAAGTTGTGCTTAATTTAGAATGTATGCCTTAGTGTGACCTTTGGGTGTTTGAAATCCATTTTTCCTATTTATTGACTCACCATTCACCTTTGGCCCCATTACAACCAAATGAAAAGACCTATTTGATCTTTAGGGATGTCCTCTTTGGAAATTTTGGTTGATGCATGTTCTTTCCGTTCATGGTTTTCAATTCCTTTCATGAGACAAATTTTTAGAAATTGTGTTTTTAAATAATCATGTGCAATTATATTTGATATTCTGAGCATAAACTCATATTGCATATGGATTGTGAGTGAAGCCTAGGAATTCGTGTGAAAATGAGAGAATCCGGTGAGGATTAGATGTCGAGGTGAATTATATTCTTGTCCTAATGGCACTTTAGTTTTGAAGCTTAAGCATCTTGAATGTGGAATCGCGTTGCGTGCAATGTTTACTTAGAGTGGCATGTCTTTAATCTTTATTTAGCATATCTTACATGCATTATTTCCTAATGAGTACAACGTTGGTTTAATCCCTTCACTTTTGGTTTTGCAAGTCGAAATATTGGCTTTTGAGTCTTTTGCAAAGAGTTGGTACTTTAAAGTGATTATTTGATTTTTAGATACATGTCCATTGTGTGCTTATGTTTGTTTTGCTCGAGGACGAACAAAAGATAGGTTTGTGGGTATTTGATCGAACCAAAATTGGTATGATTTTGGTCCTCATTTCCTTCTCCTTTTTGCTTGATTCTTGGGCATTATCCAGTGATTTAATGGTGTAAAATCAAGTGTTTCAGGTTTTATTAGGTTTCAAGAGCATTTGGGATGAAGATGAGGACTTGGGTGCAAAAAGGCTCACAAATGGGAAGAAACAGGGCATTTTCGCCACTTAGACATAAGGAGGTCGCTACATGGGCGCCATGGCGACAGAGGATTCTTCAAGTCATCAGAAGGTCGCCATTTGGTCGCCACTTGAGCGCCATGGCGACAGAGGAAATTGCAAAGCATCTCATGGTCGCCATTTGAGGTCGCCATGGCGACCTACACTTGCAAATGGCGACCACATAGGAATTCCAAAGTGGGAAGGGTCGCCACTTGGTCGCCATTTGGTCGCCATGGCGACAGAAGAACCCATGAGAGGTCGCCATGGCGACCTAGAAGGACAAGTGGCGACCACGTTGGAATTCCAGCGTAGGAATTCCAGTGTTGGCATTCAAGAAGGGTATTCTTGTCACTTCATACCCATTTCATACCCTAGCTTTTCACACCTATAAATACATCACTATTTTTCCTCTTTTAGACATCTCTTGACCACCAAGAAACCTCCTTTCTACCATTCCTAATCTCTCCATTTCTCTTCTACCTAAGCTAAAACATCTAGATTACTTCACCTAAATCATTCCTCTCCTTCCATTTTCTCCACCCCTTTCCTTTGTCACTTTCCATATGACTCCACCTATCTAGACATATCCTCAACACCCACTCTTTGCACAAGATTCAAGCAAGGAAGCATCAAGGAAGGATCAAGCTTACAAGAGAGACCCAAGGGTGATTTCTCTCCATTTTACTTCCTTTCCTTGTTTGTAATTATGTGTAATTAAAATCCCTATTTTAGGGGATGATTTGAGAGACTTTTTGGACATGAGTATTATTAAAGATTTCAATATTATGTTTGCATGATTTAAGTTTTATTTACTTTTTAATTAGATCTTGCACTTATGTGATTAATTGAGTTATTAACACACTTGTTAATTACAATATGTTGTAGGATTAATTTGTGATAAAATTGATTGAGTTATTGACACACTTGATTGATTAGAGCACTTAGTGAATAGGATAGGCTTTTGGAGGGGTGATCAACCTCGATTGCCTAGACCATTTGATTGTCATTAACCGATCCCGCCGTGACCCCCTTTCCTTAATCGGTTAGGCATTGCGGTGGGAAGTTGTTTAGGGTTCGTAGTGACGGTCTAAACAACACATTCGAATGAGATCGGTCCTTGATTGTGTAGATAGTGCATTAAAGAAGCCATGTATGAAATGCTCATTGTCCATTAGCTACTCTATCATTTCCCTAGAATTCCTACTAATTGTTTATTCCATATTTCTTATCTAGATTTGTTGAGCATTCCATTTCATTAGTTTTATTAGGTTTATTTTACATGTATGTTTAATGGCTTGACAACCCATTCACTTATCCATTTATCTATGATTTATGTTATCGCATTTAGATTAGCTAATTAATTCAACTAATCACTCTAATTCCCTGTGGAACGAATCCTACTTGTCACTTTACTAATTTTCTATCCAAGTGGTGAAAAATCGGTTTTCAAAACGATCACATTTTAAAACATCATTTTGTTGAGTAACACAAACGACGCTCATCAACAATCACTATCAAAATGGCCATCAGTTATAGAATTGGTTTCAAAATGGCCATTTTTGGCAAACACTGTTAAACTGATAGCTATTCCATCCAATTTCATCCAATGGGTGACATTTTGGTAAATAAGTCGAAGACATTAATTTATTTTAGATATTTTTTGGAAATCAATTTTTTCTTTTGTTTTTTGCAACAGATAATTATATTTAGTGTATGTATATACGTATATCATATCTCAAACATATATATATATATATATTGAAAAGATTAAGGCTACAAAATCTAAAAAATATAAAAAATATATTTGAGATAAGTTGAAAAGATGTATACATACATATATATATATATATTCCTCTTTTTTTGTGAAGATTAAGGCTAGATAAGTTGAAAAGAATATATATATATATATATTCTATTTTGAGAATATTAAAGCTATAAAATATAAAAATTCTAAAAAATATATTTGAGATAAGTTGAAAAGAAATATATATATATATATGTTTGAGACATACTATATGTATATACACACACTAAATATAATTATTTGTTTCAAAAAAAAAAAATTGATTATCAAAAAATATCTAAAATAAATTAAATCGTCCCCTTATTTACCAAAATGCCATTCATTAGATGAAAATGAATGGAATTGGATGGAATGGCCATTAGTGTAACAGTGTTTGCCAAAAATGGCTATTTTGAAACCAATTCCCCGTTGATCAAACCAAAATTGGTATGATTTTGGCCTTCATTTCCTTCTCCTTTCGCTTAATTCTTGGGCTTTATCCTGTGATTTAATCGTGTAAATTAAGTGTTTTCAGGAATTTATAGAGTTCAGGGGCATTAGAATAATTTTGGTGAAATAGGGGTAAAAGTGTAATTATTGAAGGACTATTGAAGTTATTATGATATTCTAAGAGATTAGGGGAGCATTGTGTAATTAGCCAAGGAAATCAGCCAAGCTCACCACGTCATCAATGTTGTGCGTTTTGATTAAAAGATAGAGAGTGGACTGCTAAGCCCACCCACGCTCATTTCCTTGCGCACCCAAACATAAGCCCAAGTCAGTAGCCCATCCCCTCATGTGCAGACCAAGCTCGGCCCAATTTGCATGGCCAAAATGCAAGCCAAACACTTCTATTCAACATCCAAACACACCCCTGATCCCTTCTAAATGAACCCCATTAAAGACAAAAGTCCAACAGCTACGTGCACCCCACACGCCTGCTAATTGCACCCCAATTACTATTCAACTCCTTCTTCCTCTCACGCGAGACCTGCCATGGCTGCCTAAAAACCCTAGCTTCTTCCACGTCATCATTTCGGACCCAACTCCAGCTAGTTTTCGGCCCCAAATCATGGCGGGACAGCGGCAGTCCGGTCGTATGACTTCTTGGTCCTCCAAATGGCCTGAATCCAAACCTCCAAATAAAGCTTCAAACTCCCTAATGTCGCCCCTAGGTCGCCATTTGCATAGTGTTGTCGCCATGGCGACAAAAACTTTTTTTTGACACCTGATTGTGTCGCCCCAGAGCACCACAATGTTGCCATAAAACCTCAAGTAGCGACATTCTCTGATTGGTGGAATTTGGTGTGAAAATTACAAGAAGTACCCCTTTGAGGGGCCAAAATAGAAATTTGACAAGTTTAGGGGCTGTTTTGGTAATTTGCCACTCAAGACCTAATTTGAAAATCCTATAAATTCATCACATTTTTTCTCTTTTAAACATCACTTGACCACCAAGAAACCTCCTTTCTCCACCATTCCTTTTCTCTCCATTTTCTCTTTTACCTAAACTTAACATCTAGATTTCCTTCCCCTAATCATTCCTTTCTTCCCATCTTCTCCACAAATCTCCTTAGTCACTTCCCATTTGACTCCATCTATCTAGACACATCCTCATCATCCACTCTTTACACAAGGAGCATCAAAGGCAAGGAAATGATCAAGCTTACAAAAGGAGGCCCATGGGTGATTTCCTAATCTTTTACTTGCCTTCCCTTTATTTGTAATATGTGTAATTAAATCCCCTTTCTAGGGTTTTGATGTGAGAACATTTGGATTGGGATTTGCTTAAGCTTTATTATACTTTAATCTCTATTTGTGTTCTATTCATTTTATAATTAGATTCTATGCATTATATAATTGACATGTATACCCACTAGTTGATTATAATCTTGCTTAGGATAATTTGTTATTTAATCTTGATTGGATTGACAACCTTGATGGATTGAGAACATAGTGACTAGGATAGATTTTCGAAAGGTATATCAACCGCGATAATCTAAACCGTTAATTGTAACGAACCGATCCCGCCGTGACCCCCTTTCCTTAATCGGTTAGGCATTGCAGTGGGAAGTTGTTTAGGGTTCATAATAATGGCCTAAACACATTTTAGAAATCAATTGGTTAACATTTATGAGATTCGTTCACTAAAGTAGTTTGATAAGCATTTCTCGGTAATTCACTTGTGATCCCATTAATACTCTAGCTATTCTCTTAATTGTTAATTCCATTTCTCTTATCTAGATTTGTTAAGTATTCTTTTATTAGTTTATTAGGTTTATTTTTCATGTATATTTGATGGCTTGACAACCCATTCACTCATCCATATTTTTATGATTTATTTTATTGCATATAGATTAGTTAATTTGTTCAACTCTTGTGGAACGAATCCTACTTGCCGCTTTATTAATTTAATATCTAAGTGGATTTTTAAGTGGTTAAAAAAGGTTTTCAAAATGATCACATTTTAAATATCATTTTGTTGAGCACACAACGACGGCTCATCACCCGTCTGGTGGCCATTTTGATAGTGGTGGCATAAGTCGATGGCCATCAAGGTAATTACCCCTTAAAAAATACCACATACTGTCCAAAAAAGCACACTCTGCCCAGTTTCACTCTGTCCTCCTTTTATCTCACTTACGTTTTCTCTCCAAACTCTCTCTTCCTCCCATCTCCATTTTTGCAACAGATCTTCCCGCTGTATGAATCTCCATTCACCACGTGGGACTTTGTCGAAACTCCCCTTTTGAGTTACATAGAACTCAAGCAAACTTTAACCAATCTCTTCTTCTCTTCTTGAGATTTCATCTATGGTTTTGATTTTTAGATTTCTCATTTACAAATTTTTATTTCAATTTTCTTCTCTTGTTTCGTCTCTTGCATGTTCAAATTTGATTTCAAAGATTGGGTTTTTATTTTTATTTTTAAAAATTATATCTAGATTTTGATTGAAACTTTCTGTATACAGAGCACTCAGACTTTAAATCTCTCTCTCTCAAGTCCCAATTCCCAACCAAACAAATCTCCAAACTAATCCCTTCTAAACCAATCTCTTCTTCTGTTGACTATTATGTTGGAAATTTTTATAAATTTGTTAAAGGAAATTTAATCCCTCCATATCAGTTTTCCCAAAAACTGTTGTCTTTTTAAATCACAATATTTAAGAAATTAGTTTTTATAAAAACCGATTTCTAAAAGTTTTTTTTAAATCGGTTATCAAAAAACCGATGTAAACAACCGATGTCTTTTTACATTTTTGTAGTAGTGTCTTCTTTTAACTGTGAACCAAGTGTTTTTTCTAAAATCTCTATAAAATAGAGATTTCTGTCTCTTTGTAAAGGTTACTCTTGAAATCAATGCAGAATCAATACAGATCTCTCACGTCTCTTTCTCTCACATCTCCTTCATCTCTTTTTCGTTTTAGTTTACTTACCCATTAGCTAATACACATATATCCCTCAATACCATTACTTTTGCTTCATCCTCATCCATACATAATTGTCATCCTCTTCTCTTCTTTGAATTGTGAACAAAGTGTTTTTTCCAAAATCTCTATTAGACCATCTCCAATGCATGTGTCAATGCCAAGGAATAAAATATCAGTATCAGTATCGGGATCGGACTTCTAAATTTATGGATATTTCGGGGATAATATCAATATCGGTAGATATTCTGTCAAAAATTTAAAATAAAAAAAATGATGGATATTTGTATATAAATTTGTTAATGCTTATTCTAAAATAATTTTCAAACTAAATAATTTTAACAATAATTTAATTGTTTAGGGTAAAAAAAAAATTATTTTAATAATATGTAAAATATCCATGGAATTTCGGGGTAAAATTCATAAAATTTTAGGAATATCAGGAAATTTTTATAATTATTTCAAAATCGGTTGGATATTGGATATTTATCTGTTTCGATATCGATCCCTCCAAAATACGAATATATCGGTTGATATTTCGGTATATCTTTGGATATTCATTTCCTTGGTCAATATAATTCAGCCAATGCAGAATTGGAGTAAACTGCAGAATTTTCAACACGTTATCAATGCAGAATTCTCTCGTCTCTCTTCTCATCTCCCTATTTATTCACAACATGAAATTCATCGTTAGTATATTGATTAATTGAATAGTTGCAGCAATGTCACAATTTCTTTTCAACCGAACAACTCTCCTACTTTTACTCTCCCTCTTAGTTCTACTCGGAATTATACTGCCCAGGTTTGGAGCCCCCCAATTCTTGTTCCAAAACACCCGTTCTTCTCTCGCCAAATGGAACAATTACACTCTGCCGCAAGCGGCGTCGTTTGTGGCCAAGAACGGGACTGTGATCGTGTGTACTGTGAGCCACCCTTTCTTGCCGTTTTTGAACAATTGGTTGATTAGCATTACGAGGCAAAAACACCAAGATCAAGTGCTTGTCATTGCAGAGGATTACGCCACTCTTTACACTGTTAACCAGAAATGGCCTGGTCACGCCGTCCTCGTCCCTCCAGCTCCCAATTCACCAACTGCTCAAAACTACGGTTCTCAGGTTAAAAATATTATTTTGATTTTGTAGTTAGTAATTTAGTGTATGATGCTATTATCTAGACTTTTAATGATCATTTTACTTGACAATTATCAGCATTTTTGTTGTTATTAATTCTGCAATTGGTCTATTGGTCCTTGATTGGTTTTGTTGGTGTAGGGATTCTTCAATTTGACATCACGAAGGCCTCGTCACCTGCTGCACTTGTTGGAGCTCGGATATAATGTTATGTACAATGATGTTGATATGGTCTGGTTGAAAGATCCCTTTCCATATATGAAGGGAAATCATGATGTCTACTTCTCCGATGACATGACTGCGGTGAAGCCTCTTGATCACTCCCATGATCTGCAAAAAGGGCAGCCTAACATATGTAGTTGCATGATTTACATGCGGCCCACATCTGGAGGGAAATTAGTTATGAAGAAATGGATTGAGGAGCTTCAAGCTGAAACAATGAAAACAAATGATCAGCCTGGCTTTAACAGGGCGTTGATGAAAACTGCTGGACAGGTATCTTCTTTAAACATTTTTACCATTGATAACTCCTAGAAGATTTCATTATTTTGATGTTTAGTTGAAAACGCCTAGTTACCTCAAGATGTGTCTCAGCATTGCGATTTATGCTGAAAATTATTTGGATTCAAGATGTGTCTCAGTATCTTCAGATACTGCGTTTTGGATTCTTCTGACGATCATATACCGTTGATATTTCAGGTGGATCTCTACCTGCTGCCCCAGGCAGCATTCCCAACTGGAGGATTATATTTCGAGAACAAGACATGGGTGGAAGAAACAAAGGGAATGCATGCAATCATCCATAATAATTATATCATAGGTTTCAAGGAGAAGTTAAAACGTTTCCACGATTTTGGCCTCTGGTTGGTGGATGATCATGCCAAGGAGTCCCCCTTAGGCAGATTATAGCAAGCTGTGAAGCCATACGATACGATATTGAAAATGCGGGTCAACTTTGGTAATTATAGAAATGGCTTGTTCTGATGTTCCTTCTGCAATCAAGGAATTCAGTACATACGGCGACTGCAGAAGCATCTGAATCAGCTTGTTTAACCCAGGGGCGGAGCTATTTGAATTTTAGCCTGGGCTGTAGCCCAGGTTGAATTTTTGGAAATAAACTGCTAAGTTATTACAAAAGCCACCCTCATTGTTTATCTTTTACTAAAATAACATTCTATTACAATTTTATTTACCAAATTATCCTAACTAAAACAAATTAAAACATATTATACAAACAAATTAGAAACGTTGAAACACAGTTTCAATCTTTGAAGCACAATTTAACGGAACATGTTAAATTTATATTATTTATTACTAAAAATAAAATAAAATAAAAGTGAATAAATCATCTTAATTGACAAGTTGATAATTTTATATGTTTTATTGAATCTCAAAGCTAGTTTGGTTGAATTTTAGTAACAGTTAATTCACGTAATCACGTGTAAATATGTATTTTTCATTTCTTGACAATTCAATCCAATTGTTATTGTAGGTTGCAATGTCAAACAAATATACCCAACATGAACACAAAAATTAATAAAATTTCTATGCATAGTTTAGCTTCGTTTAATTTTTTTTAGCCCACCCTACTAAAACATCCTAGCTTCGCCCCTGGTTTAACCGATCACAATGCTGCCGTGTTGCCAATGTAACCTCAACCCTTTTTTTCTTTTCTTTTCTTTCTTATTTAATCTTTCTATTGAAATTTACTATAAATTTTCAATACATGTGATGCGATTTTGTTGGCTGTAGAAAATAATATGTCTCGATGCCAAATTATTTTCAATCCCATTTGGCACTCTCTTAGTTATCTACGCAGCCAATTTGTGTTTGAAGTTTGAATCATTATAGCTTCACCTAATACCTCATTTGGAAATCTAAAAAATGGCAAAAGAAGACAAAAAATTTGCGTAGACAATTATACTAACCGGGCCCATCGCTTGGAAGGCAATTATACTAACCGTTCAAGGTTGCTTGTCCGTCTTTTCAGTTTAAGTTACTTAATTGTTAAAACCAAAATGCAACTCATATACAAAATTATTAGACGAGATTGGTCCAATGGTATACCATTCACATTCATATTATGAAGTTATTTGTTCAGTCTTTCTCCCTCCCTAATCCCTGAATTATTGTAATATTTTTTTAAAAAAAAATAGATACAAAACAAAAATTTTATATGACAAATAATAATTGTATATAATATCATACCAAATTTCTATAATAGACTGCTTTCTGTAATTAAAAATTATAATCCAGATTTATATATTACGCCTCAAATTGACTAGTCAATTAATCAAAATGAAACAATGTTTGATTAATCTTTTAAATAAAAAAATATACATAAAGTCCTTAATATGAATATATTTATATATTGACCAATAGAGTATCTCCCAGAGGCGAATAGTGGTGTCAATATGGGCCGGCCCGGCCCACATGTGCCGGGCCAAGTGAGCCCGTTCAAGAAAACGGGCTCGGCCTGGCACGGCACAGGGATTTGCCGGGCCGGGCCGGCACGTGCCACATATATATACATATATTTTCATTTAGATAATTAGAATATTAGATATATTAATAATTAATTCAATTAATTTAATTGTTTAAATAATTTAAATTATGTTATTTTAATTATAATTTGTCTATTTTATTTATTAAGTTAAGTGTATTTAAAAAAATAGATAGATTTATTATTAAAATAAATAAAGATAATAAAGATTAAATATTAAAGAAAATAAAAAATACATGAAAATATGAATTATGAAATGAAAATTGAAAAATTATTTATTTATTTCGGATTATCATTATTACATGGTTGCCTACTTGCCTCATTAAAAACCTTTCCAAGAAAAACCCAGTGGGATAAAAACTTGGTAAAGGAAAAAGAATGCAATCTCTACTCTCTAACTCTGCATACATAGAGTCGTAACGGGCCCGTCTCTGTTCTGTTGTAGCTATGTCCGGGTTATAATTATAGGGTTAACCTGTCCGTGTCTAGTCTTGCATTTGCTCATATGATTTTTCAAATGACCGGTTCCCCCTGTATCAGAACTGGCAAATAAGAGTTTACAAAACTTACAACGATATTTTGTTGTGACCCCACCATCTGGCTTTGGTATTTCTTCTTTGTCAAAACACTGCCATATTATTGAATTTGAAGGAATACGGCCGGGCTGACGTGGTGTCTGTGTTACGCCGGAACCAGAAGGTCCCGCTACCGTTTCCGTCGGAAGTTGAGGATGATGATGATCCATTTCCTACAATATAGTAAATTAGTAATATACTAAGCATTTAAATTTAATCATAAATTATAAATATAGTAATATACTACTTATTAATATTTAATATATTATTTATTACTAAGCATTTAAATTTAATCATAAATATACTAAGCATTAAAATATTAAAATTTATAACAATTAACAAAGCATAAAAAATTAAAAATATTAATTCATAAATATACTAAGCATAAACCCATAAATATTAAATATACATAAAACATAAGAATTAATATCAAAATTAAAAACTAAGCATATATATATATATATTATGTATAAATATAAAATTTAAAAACTAAAACATAAAATTAATTAATAACATTTAAAACAAAAACATACCTTTGAGGCTTTGAGCTTTGGTGCCTTGGTGGAGAGATTAGAGAATAATTGATAATAATATAGTATTATAAATTTAGAATAGTAGATTAGTTATTTAGTTGATAGTAATACTAGAACTAGTGACTAGTGTAGAGAATTGAGATTTAAGAGATTGAGAGATTGAGAGATTGAGAGAAAGTGAAAGTGTATGGAAATTGGAATGGGTGGGGGTATTTATAGAAAAATTTGAAATGGGGTAAAAATATAAAATAGAAGAGATGAGGGGGGAAACTGAAATTTTTAAGTTAATTTGAAAAATCTGACCGTTTGCTGACGTCAGCAACGGTCAAAATTTTTAAAAAAATAATAATAAAAAAGTGAAAACGGTCGGCCTGCCGGGTCGACTCGGACAATAATAATAATTTTTTTTTTTTTTTTTTTTTACAAAGAAATTATTTTCCTTTTTGAATTTTTTTTTTCCAATATTTTAAATTTTTAATTCAAAATTTCAAATCAAGTATTCAAATTCAATTCATCAATTGTTAATTTGTTATTTTATTTGTTAGTTTGTTTCTTTATTACATTATAAATTTATAATATTGTTTAAATTGTTACATTATAAATTTATAATATTGTTTAAATATTTGTAAATTGTAATTGTAATTTGTCTAACTTATTTATTAGTTTAATCGGTTAAAAAAATGTAGAAAATAGAAAGACTTATTATTTTAGATGAAATCAAGCTAAAAGCTTAAACAAAATAAAAATAGATGAAATTATGAAAATATGAAATGAAGAATTATTTATTTATTTCGGAGTCTCAGTGTCAGTATTACAGATTTACATGATTCATGATTGCCTCATTAAAAACCTAACCAAGAAAAACCCAGTGGGATAAAAACTTGGTAAGGGAAAAAGAGTGCAATCGTATTACAAGTTAATGTACATGTATAACCTACCTAAATTTGGTTACTGCCGGAACTTTCTTCGACATATAAATTACTGAAATTTTGAACAAATTCTTCGTCTACCGTTTCATTTTGCAACCTCTTTCGAGCATGCTCCCAATCCCGAACGCATGCCAATACCTCCACCATCTCTGGAGTCATCGAACTTCTTCTGTCTTCAACAATTCTTCCAGTCGTGCTGAAAACCTGTTCTGAGGAAACAGTGGAAACAGGGATAACCAGTATGTCACGTGCTAGGTGTGACAGGACCGGATATTTATAGTTGTAGGTCTTCCACCATACCAACAGATCAAATCCCTTCTCTTTGTCTCTGTCAAACCTCTCCGCCCTGTCGTCGTATTGAGCGTCAAGGTAGCTTTTCAGTTCGGCACCGGAGGTTGCACTTGCACTAGCTCCTGAAGAAGAACTTGATGCGCCTACTTTATTTCGACGTTTTAGAATGTTCCAACTTGTCTGATTCGGGGAGTGTGTCTGGTAATTCTAATGGTTGCTGCGCAACGTCCCCATACATGTGCTCATAAGAATTAAAAACTTCGAACAACTTGGTTCGAATGTCAGTAATCTGTGTAGAATAATCTATGCTCAAAATATTACCAAGATAATCTAGCAATGTTTCAAGACCAGATAACTTAACCCTAGGATCTATTATAACACCTAAAGCATAAAGTAAAGGAATTGTAGACCAATATTTTGTAAACTTTTTTTCCATGGCAACAACTGCAGGGCCTAAGATTTCATCTTCCCTATAATTGTTTAATAATTCAGACATTTCCACAACATGATGGATTGCCAGGCAAGATGTGGGGTAATAGACCCCAGAAAGAATTACAGTGGAATCATAAAAAACCTTTAAAAATTCAACAAATACCTTCGCTACATGCCAATCATCTGTGGTGAGTAATGGACTGCCAACTTGAGACATTTTCAAGTTATAAAAACCAGTAATAGGTGTCTCATATTCTAAAGCATTTAAAAGCATTAAGTAAGTAGAGTTCCACCTTACAGGCATATCTGTTAGGAATCTTCGGGGTCGTAGACCGAAGGTTTTACAGTATCTACCAAATTCACCCAATCTTGGATTAGAACTGGAGATCCAAGCAAGGGCATCTCTGATGTGTTCTATACGATCGCTTACTAACTTCATACCAGACTGTACAACTAAATTTATGATATGACATGCACACCGTTGATGGAAAAAATAACCCCCATGTTGCGGGATATTTTTTTGGGATATTTTTTTCAAAAAACAATGCAATAGAGCTAGTATTTGCAGATGCATTATCTAATGTGATAGAAATGATGCGATCGGTTATTTCATAAGTTTCTAAAACGGATGTAATGACATTAAAAATATTTAATGCGGTATGTGCATACTCCATAGGACGAAAACCAAGAACTTTTTTTTGTAAATTTCAATCAGAGTCTAAATAATGTCCCGTGACAGTTAAATAGTCCTGTTTGGAACATGCGTTCCAAATATCGGAAGTTAATGCAATAGAGACAGTTAGCTGATGTAATTCAGCCTTCAACTTCTCTCGTAGGGTTTCAAAACATTTTATCAAATCGTTCCTAGTACTGTTTCTAGAAACATGTTTAAATTGGGGGCAGTATGCAGTTTGAATAAATTCTTCGTAAAAAGCATTATCACCGAAACTAATCGGTTGATCAGTGCATGCAATGTAACGTGCCATGCAATCTCTAGCAACCATGGGGTCGTAACGCCATGTTGAAACGGACCCGTCTGGGTGCCGTTGTAATTGTGTCTGGGTTGTAGTGTCTACCTGTCCGTGTGCAGGCATGCATTTGTCCATATGCCTTCGTAAATGACCAGTCCCTCCCGCAGAAGTGACATAGTTCTTAGGACAAAACTTACATTGAGCTCTGTCCATGACTTTACCGTCTGGCATAGTCTTCTGTACTATATCAAAACACTGCCATACGTTTGATGTGTGCCTTTTAGGGTTGGGGACACGTGATAACGTCGGTGTTGCGCCAGAAGCAGAAGGTCCCGGTGTCGTACCCGCCGGCCCGGAAAGGTCAAAAAAATCATCATCCATATTAAGACTGTCCACAAATTGAGGATGATATTCCATTTCCTACAACACAAATATTAACTCATTATTCATTAAAAACTATTAAAGTATTAAACTAAGCATAAGATCATAAAATCATAAATATACTTAATTACTAAGCATACAAATATTAAAATTAATTACTAAGCATTTAAACATAAATATTAAAATCATCAATTTACTACCATAAACATTAAAATTAATTACTAAGCATTTAAACATAAATATTAAAATCATCAATTTACTACCATAAACATTAAAATTAATTACTAAGCATTTAAACATAAATATACTAAGCATTTAAACATAAATATTAAGCATAAAAATATAAAATCATAAATATAATAAGCATACAAACATTGAAATTAATTACTAAGCATTTAAACATAAATATAATAAGCATACAAATATTCAAATTAATTACTAAGCATTTAATCATAAATATACTAAGCATACAAAGATTCAAATTAATTACTAAGCATTTAATCATAATTATACTAAATTACTAAGCATAAAAAATTAAAAATATTCAAATTAATTAATAAACATAACATCATAAATTTACTAACCATAAAGGTATAAACATTAAAATCAATTACTAAACATAAAATCATCAATCTACTAACTAAAAAAATAATTAAAATATACAAATATTAAAATTAATTACTAGACATAAATTCATAAAATGATAAATTAACTTAAATCAAAGATTCTAAGGTTTAATATTAGAATTTATAACAAAGCATACAAATATTAACTCATAAATATACCAAGTTACTAACCATAAAAACCCCATTAATATCAAATACATATAAAAGTATAAAACATAAGAATAAATATCAAAATTAATAACTAAGCATAAATATATTAAGTATAAATATAAAATTTAAAAACTAAAGAATAAAATTAATTAATAACATTTAAAGGAAAAACATACCTTCAAGCTTTGGTGGAGTGATTAGAGAATAATATTAGTAATATAATATTATAAATTTATAATGGTAGATTATTAGTGTAGAGAATAGAGAGAGAGTGAGAGTAGAGACTAGAGAGAGAGAGAGAGAGAGAGATAGTAAGATTGTAATAATGAAATTATTAGAAAATAGAGATTAGAATTTAGAGAGAATAATGGAGAGTTGGAGACTTGGAGAATGGAGTTATGGAGAGAATGAGAGAATGAGAGAATGAGAGATTGAGATTTGAGAGAAAGTGGGGAAATAGGAATGGGTGGGGGTATTTATAGAGAAATTTGAAATGTGGGTAAAAATATAAAATAGAAGAGATGAGGGGTCAAAAAGAAATATTACAGATTTTTTTAAAATGTGACCGTTTGCTGACGTCAGCAACGGTCAAAATTTTAAAAAAATTAATAAAAAACTACTTTTCAACGGTAAAAAAAAAAAAATTAACGTTCGGCCTGGTGGGCTTGGCCCGCCAGCCCGCCAGGCCGTAAAACTTGGCCCGACCCGGGCCATTCCGTGGGCCATGCCAGGAACGGCCCGCCAGTCTGGGCGGGCCGGCCGTGCCGAGCCCTCCAAGCCCGGCACATTTTGACACCACTAGAGGCGAATGTAAGCGCCTCCCCCCCCCAATTAAAAAAAATATATATCTATTATATATAACCAGGGCTGGTCTTGAGATTTTCAAGGCTTGAGACGAATTATAAAAAATGAGGCTCTGGATACTCTTCATACATATTTTTACTTGATTTTTTTAAAAGGGAATTCAAAATAATAAAAGATTTAATCTTTAAAATTTGGACAAAAACTTATATTTGAAGAAAACAAATTCTACCCTGTTTCACAAATTTGACAAAACTTGCTCTCTTATAATCTTTCAAACTCAATCACATCCAGAAAACATCATGCATGCACAAATGAAAAGTCATTTTAATTAAATAGCAAATTTCACCGAACTGTTATGGGGTTTGCTAGTTAATTGACACTCACTCCCCTGCTATTAGTCAAATTTAACCGTTAACAATGTTTGACCGACAACATTAAGGGTATTTTCATCATTTCAAATTTATTTTAAAAAATAAAAAGTTAGAATTTGTTCTCTTCACAAAATTCTAAAATTATAATTTTAAAATTCTACCCTATATCACAAGTTTGACAAAAACTTGATCTCTTATAATCTTCCAAACCCCATCACATCCGAAAAACAACATTTATGAATATCGTGCATGCATAATTGCACATTAAAGGTCATTTTAATTAAAGAGCAAATTGCACCAAATTGTTATGAGGTTTGCTAGTTAATTGACACTCACCTCCCCTGCCATTAGTCAAACTCAATTGTTAACCATGTTTGACCGATAAAATAAAGGGTATTTTCATCATTTCAAACTTATATATATTTTTTTTTAAAAAAGTTAGAATTTGTCCTCTTCAAATATAATTTTAAAATTCTATCCCATATCACAAGTTTAATAAAAACTTGCTAAATTCTACCCCGTATCACAAGTTTGATAAAACTTGCTCTCTTCAAATATAATTTTAAAATTCTACCCCGTATCACAAGTTTGACAAAAACTTGCTCTCTTATAATCTTCCAAACTCCATCACATTCAAAAAACAATATTTATGAACATCATGCATGCACAATTGCACATTAAGATGTGATATATATACAAAATAGGTGATAATATTATCTTGTCCCTTTATTATTTTTATAATATAAATTAACTAATAATTTTTGTTTCCATAATTCTATTGACCATGAAAATAAGAAGCAAAATCAATCCATTTTAATATTTTAATTTTCTATTATTTCATATATTATTACCTAATCTAGTGTGTATTATATAATATATATATATATATATTTAGATTTCACTAGAACAAACTAAGTAAATATTGAACTCTTATAGCTACTACATATATTATTTATTTTGTTCGGTTAATTATTAATATGATTTTGATGAATTTATTTTATTAGTTTATTATTTAAATTTTGTTCAAAATTATTATAAGTTAATTTGGTTTGACATGAACATTATAAAATTAAGTTACAAGTATGTAAAAAATTATGATTTATATATATCAATGGTATAATGATATTTTAATTAAGCTATTGAAATCTATATTTTATAAATCGGGAACTATTAAAATATTATTTTCAATTATGCATACCGTTAAGAATAGGCATAGGTTTTGCAACAAAATAGAAGTTGTTTTATCATACACTCTTTAATTATGTAATTGAAATGAAAATTAGGAATAAATTGGTTATAAATAATTTTCTATTTTCTAGATATAAAATATTCTTGTTATATTTTAATTAGTTAATGTTTATTTTATTTATTTATTTGCATCTTACTTTTAACACCGAACGGTATCACATTTTGTTGAATAGTATCAGGAGCGGGATTCCACACTTTTTCTTAAGCAGGATTCCTACTGATATTATTTGAAGATTGCGTGACCTACAATATTAATTTTTGTTTTGCATCGGCCCCGGCCCCCCCCCCCAAAACCTTCACCCCTAGTATCTCCTAAAATTTATTGTTTTTTTTTTTTTTTTTTTTTTTGATGGAAAGAACATATTACAAACGGAAAATGACATTCCGTAGAAAAAAGGGAACCAATACAGGGAGGAAATTCCTCCAACCAAAACAGATCCTCCTCACAAGAGAGGCTGTTCTTAGCTAAAACATGGGCTACCTGATTAGCCTTCCTAGGGACAAATACAATAGACAAACACCTCGCCTGAATCTGCAAACCATGGACATCTGAAATAATATTTCCTATTTCTGAAAAAATAGGTTCCTTCTTGTTGATCCAGTTCACAACCACTTCCGCATCTGATTCGATCATACAAGGTGACAACCCAGAATCTAAAGCCAACTGAATACCACGCAAAATCGCTATAACTTCAGCTACTTGGGGAGAATACGTTGCTGAAATTTTCTGGGAACTAGCTGCCATAACCAGTCCGTCTGAATCACGAATAATAATCCCAACACCCACAACCTTACCTACCACATCTAGAGCTACATCACTATTGATCTTATAAACACCAAAAACAGGTGGACTCCATAACTGATTACTGATAATAGGAGACTCAGCAGTTCTATGATTAATAAAATTGGCTTCTCTTCTTTCAACAACATACCTGCTAGCCCACTCTACAATATTCACCTCTTGAACAGAAGAAAGATCATGAACAGCTGCATTTCTCATAGCTCACACCTTCCACAAACAAATACAAAAAAGCCCTAACTCCTCTTTATTCAAACGTAAAAAACTGTCAATAAGAAAATCAAAGAATTGGGATTTATGTTTATGATTTTCTTCTAGCTTGTACGCCCAAAAGCCACGCAACTTCTCCAATTTACTACAACACCACAGACCATGAAGGATAGATTCATTTTTGATTTTACAAATAGGGCATAATTTATCCACTGTGATTTTCATACGAGCCAAAATCATATAAGAGGGGAGCATATCATTGCAAGCCCTCCAAACAAAAATCTGAACCTTATTAGGAATATCTAGATTCCAAAGTGATTTCCACCAAGCAATAGAAATATCAGAGAAAAAGCTTGAATTTGAAGGAGAAGGATCAGAATTTAGGAAATACTGTAACTTATATCCAGACTTAGCAGAATACATACCTTTTGGGTTTGAATGCCACTGAATCGAATCATTAACCATATTCCTTCCTATAGGAATACTCAAAATTTCTTTAACATCTTCTTCCCAAAATACTGAATTAATCAGATTTGTATCTCATACACCAGACGGAGTAATAAGCTGACTTACAGTTGCATTGACTCCTAACAAAGGAGGAGAGATATGCTTGAATGTGGATGGCCTTGGAATCCATTTATCAAAATAAATACGTATATTTGATCCGTCTCCTACTCGCCACCTAATTCCTGCCATGATGAGCTCTTTTCCCCACATCAAACTCTTCCAAATAAAGGAAGCTGTAGACTTCGACTCAGCATCTATAAATTCCTCCTCTAGGAAATAACAACCTTTCAACACTCGGGCTGCTAATGAATTTCTATTTAACATAATACGCCAACATTGATTAGCTAACAATGCTTTGTTGACTTTTTCTAAATCTTTAAACCCCAACCCTCCCTTCTCTTTCGCTTCACATAAACGGGACCAACTACACCAATGTATTTTCCTCATTGAACCATTACTTCCCCACCAAAATCGTGCGCAAAGATGATATATATCATCCAATAAACCTTTTGGAAGCCGGAAAAGGTTCATTGAATAAGCTGGAATTGCCTGAATAACAGCCTTTATTAATACTTCTTTCCCTCTTGTAGAAAGGAATTTGTCTCTGCACCCTTTAATCTTATCCCAAATCCTACTTGTAATCACTGAGAAAATCTCCTTCTTCTTCCTACCAGTGAAACAAGGCAACCCTAAATATTTCTCATGGCAAACCACCACTTTTATTCCCATAATGGCTGCTAACAGAGAACAAATCTGAGGGTCTAATGAAGGACTGAAACATACTGCTGACTTCTCAAAATTAATTACTTGTCCAGAAGCCTTAGCATAAATTGACAAAATACTCCTAATCTCTTCACAATTGGAGACAGAAGCCTTAGCAAATAAGAGACTATCATCTACAAATAATAAGTGGGAAATGATTGGACTATTGTAATTACATTTGAACCCTTGTAATTTCCCATTATCCACTGCCTGATTGATCAAATTGGTAAATCCCTCAGCACATAATAAGAAAAGAAAGGATGAGAGAGGATCACCTTGTCTCAACCCACGTGAAGGCTTGATAGAACCACAAATATCTCCGTTAAGAACGAAAGAATAGGAAACGGACGAAATACAATGAATAACCAATCGGATCCATCTCTCAGGAAACCCCAAGGACCTCATCATATTTTCGACGAAAATCCACTCCACTCGATCATAAGCTCTAGACATGTCTAATTTCACTGCCATAGACCCTCTCTTCCTTTTCCTTCTCTTAATTCTATGAATACACTCAAAACCCACCACTATATTGTCTGAAATTAACCTGCCTGGGATAAAGGCTCCTTGTTTTTCTGAAATTACCTCTCCAAGCACCTGACGGAATCTATTTGCAACTGATTTTGCTACAATTTTATATATTACATTACAAAGACTTAGGTCTAAAGTCTGTAATCTTCTCAGATAACTTCTTCTTAGGAATAAGGACTATCAATGTTTTATTCATATTCACCATAGAACCCCCCAAATTCAGACAATCCAAACATGCTTTCACTACTAAAGGACCTACTAAATCCCAATAATGCTGGAAAAAAATTGCAGGCAAACCATCACTACCAGGTGCTTTATTCGCCCCTAAATCAAAAACTGCTCTCTTGACATCTACTGCAGAAAAATCAGACTCAAGAAAGGAAAAACTCGAAGGAGATAATTTTGGCGAAACTCCATCTATAATAACACCAATATCTAACTGCGACTGCATACTAGAAAGATACAAATTACAATAATAATCAGAAATGATATGTTCCATACCTGCCTTTGTCTCTTGCCAAAAACCATCAGAACCCTTGAGACCCTTAATAAAATTTCTGCTCTTCCTAACTGAAGCTTTCATGTGAAAGAACATCGTATTACGATCTCCACATTTAAGCCAGTCGATTATGGATCTCTGCTTCCAATAATGCTCCTCCGTTTCAAGCAATACATCCAATTGTGATTCAATATACTGTATTCTCTGCCAAGAATCCTGACCAATATTGTTATACGCTTCTTTCAATTGTCTTTTTTTGTAGCTAATATCCTCCTTTAACTTCCTCCTATTTTGAATATTCCACTTATCTAACCTTAACCCACAATCTTGGATATTACTGAGAACTTCTGCAACTGCATTAGAACTTCCTCTGTCAATCCAGGACTCCGAAATAATCTGATTGCATTCATGCTTTTCCATCCAACAGCCTTCAAAATGAAACCGCCTCTTTCTCCTAGCTTCACTATGAACTATGAATGAATCCGTCATCTCTAAAATAATTGGGCGATGATCAGAACGCCAATAGTCTAGATGGGAGACTTTATAATGAGGAAATAAACTTCTCCATGCCAAATTACTGGTGCACCTATCCAACCTTTCTTGAACCAGAGCATTACCACTTCTCATGTTACTCCAAGTAAACTTTGGACCTACATAACCCATATCTTCGAGCTCGCAATCATCCAAAGCCTCTCGAAAACTAGACAAAGATAATTCAGACTTAGAAACACCACCCAATTTCTCTAACCTATGTAAAACCTCATTAAAATCTCCTAAGCACACCCACGGCAATGAAACCATTCCGGCTATCTTCTATAATAGACTCCAAGAGTGAATCCGCTGACTAGAATCTGGATTGCCATAAAACCCAGTAAACCTCCACCACTGAGCATTAGAAGAACATAACCGAACGTCAATATGAGCCGAAGTAAAACTCAACAGAATAACTTGAATCCCAACTGACCAAAAAAGACAAAGACCTCCTGAAAGTCCAGAACTATTAACTACCAATTTTCCTTGATAACCCAACTTGATTCTCAACACTTCCATTCTCGCTTAATTAGCTTTCGTTTCCATAAGAAATAAGATATCTGGATTGAACTTATGCTTTTGTGATAGCAGGGAATTGAATGCCCGGGAATTCCCCAATCCCCGAGCATTCCATGACATAATTTTCATTGAATTCGGCGGGTCGATACTAACCGATCGGCCGATATACCTGCTTCCAGAGCTTTTCCTTCTCTGGTAAAACCAAATGCTTGGTAATAATCCCATCAGAATCACACCCAATCTCACTTCTAGTACTCTCTTCTTCTATATCGGAATCTCCACTTCTTTTCCTCACTTTCCGATCACCACTATACCCTTCCCTATCCACCGGATCTCTCTTTCTCTTCCCATCGAATTTCACTGTTTCAACACTTGAAATCCCTAGCTTCCTAATTCTATTGAAATTACTCCCTTTTTTGCCTTTCCTAACTTGATTATTAAAATGACCCGAAAAAGAAGGCAAATCTGGGCCATCCGGTTCAACTTGAGGAAAAGAAATATTATCTATGGGCTTAACCACCCCAAGGCCCAACCTTGACCCACACCCGAGCAAGACCTCACCCGAATCAGAATTGGACTTAATATTTACTCCTTGGGAAGCATGCACCGCCCCTGATTGATTTCCATAAATATCTTGATCAACAATAGGAACTTCTGAAATCTCTTCACAACCTCCAACCTCGCTTACATCACCCACTATCTCCTCCCCATTAATGACCGCATTATCTGACTCCTCATAGTCTCCACTGTTGACTTCTCTTACCACCTGATATTGATTTTTTTTTTTTTTGGAACATAGAAGAACCCATTACAGAGAGCAATTAGAAGGGCTAAAATCCAGCCAAATACACTCCCTCGCAGAGGAGAAGGCTACAGAGGCCAGCCTAAGGGCCAAAACATTCCCAGATTTGGAAATGGACTGGCACTTGCAGGAGCCAACCTCAGGAACAAGACCCTGAATATCCAACAAGATAAACTTAGCGTCACCCGAAATGGGGACCTGAGAGTGCAGATAAGATATCACACTAGGGGAAAAAACTTCTGCCATCTGAATATTACAATTATAGAACTTAGCTAGCATCAGGCCTTCCCTAAGCGCCAGCAGCTGACCGACCTCATCAGAAAAGGAGCCATGGATGGTATTAGCACGCGCTACCACCACTTTCCCACGATCATCTCTGATGGTCACCCCAATCCCCCACAAAGACGAATTAGCCCGGCAGCAGGCCCCTATATTCAACTTTAAAAGACCAGAGGGAGGGGGGATCCAGTTCATGTGGGGCTTCACCGCAAGAGAGTTCTGAGAGGAGGAAAAGGCTTGTCTGCTATTCCGAAATTCGTCCAGAAAATCAGCCACCCCATTGACAATTAATTCAGGAGGTTTTCCCCTGCCACTATTAATCTGAGAGTTCCGGTCTGACCAGATTCCCCAGGCAATCATACAAAGGAGATCATAATCAGAAGGACTAACCTGCGTAAGCAGCTTTTGGAAAGTCTCAATCACAGGGAGATGGCTCAGGGGGGACACAAGATGGCCAAATGTCGAATGCTTCCAAACACTTTTTGTTGATTTACAGGCAAACAGAGCATGGGAAAGGGACTCACACCCCACTTTACACCGATTACACACAGGGTTCTCTACCACTTTCCTCTGCCAGAGATGGTCCAAAGAGGGAAGAGCGTTAAGGCAGGCCCTCCAGAGAAAATTTTTGACCTTAGGAGGGAGAATTCTACCCCACAGCAAAGTCCACCAACGGTCCCTGGGAGAGCTGTTAGAAGAAGAGAGAGGGGAATTCAGCAAACGACCAAGCTTGTAGCCACTCTTCACATTGTAAGTGCCACTTTTATCATAATGCCAAGAGAGGCAGTCCTGGCCACCACTCCAGCTCACAGGGATCTTACGGATAGCTGTCCTATCAGCCGGAATCAGCCATTGATCCAGCTTCTCATTGTCCCACCCTTTCCTGAATCTGTCGATAAGGTCCACCACCATAAGATCAGTCCCTGGGTCACTAGTAAGGGGTTTGAAAGTGTTGGGACGGGGGATCCACCTATCCTTAAAAACCCTAATGCTGTCCCCGTTCCCCACCGTCCATCTCGTGCCTTTGGAGAGGAGTTCTCTTCCCCAACCCAGACTTCTCCAAATATGGGAGCAGCCAGGTTTGATAGGGGCCTCCATAAACTCACCAGACCTGAAATATTTTGCCTTTAGGACCTTCGTAACGAGGGACTCGGGAGAGGCTTGAATCCTCCAAACTTGTTTGGCCAACAGGGCTTGATTGAAGAGAGCTAAATCTTTGAATCCCAGACCCCCTTCCAGCTTCGAACGACACAATTTGTCCCAGCTGATCCAGCTTATTTTCCGGCGTCCTTCCTTAGAACCCCACCAGAATTTCGAAGCCATAGCTCCCAGCTCCTTGCAAAGGCTGCCCGGAAGTTTAAAAAGGCTCATAGGATAGGTGGGCACAACTTGAGTCACGGCTTTTATCAAGATTTCCTTCCCTGCGAACGAAAAGTAGCTGTCTTTCCAGCCCCTCATTTTCTTCCAAACCCTTTCCTTGATATCATTAAACAGAACTCTCTTATTTCTACCCACTAAACACGGGAGACCAAGTTACTTATCCTGCTCATTACAGTGAAAAATTCCAAAAAGGAGGTTTATGTCTCTTCTTGTATGGGACTTGACATTAGGGCTGAAAGTAATTTTCGATTTCTGAAGGTTAATTTGCTAGCCTGAAGCCCTCTCATAGACCTCAAGAACCTTCCGAATACCTGTCCCACTGGAAATGGAAGCCTTACTAAAGAGGATACTGTCGTCAGCAAACAAAAGATGAAAGATTAAGGGCCCCCCTCTTGCACTCTTGAACCCCAGCAACTTACCCCCCTTTTCCGAGTTAGAGACCAACCCCGAGAAGGCTTCCGCACACAAAAGAAAGAGGTAAGGCGATAGAGGACAGCCTTGCCTCAAACCACGCGACGGAACCACTGAACAGACCGATCTACCATTAAGCAAGAAGGACAGGTTTGAAGTGGAAATGCAGTCCAGGATTAGCGAAATGCGAGACTGAGGGAATTTCATCCTGACCATAACAGCCCTCAGGAAATCCCATTCCATCCTGTCGTATGCCTTGCTCATATCCAGCTTGAGGGCCATTTGACCCCTATTCCCATTCTTCTTTTTTGCTAGAGAATGGAGTGACTCAAAAGCAATTAAAACATTGTCGAAAATCTGCCTACCCGGCACAAATGCAGACTAAAAAGGGGATATGAGATCAGGAAGGCACTTTTTCATTCTGGAGGCAATCACTTTAGTCACAGTCTTGTAAATCACAGAACAGAGAGAGATTGGCCTAAAATCCCTGATATTGATATTGTTGGGATTCTTACACTTAGGAATTAACACAACATTTGTAAAGTTGAATTGTCTCACTGATTCTCCATGGTTCAGAATTCGGAGACATACCTCTGTGACCTCACTACCAACCGTCCCCCAAAATTTTTGAAAGAAAACCGCCTGGAACCCATCCGGGCCAGGGGCTTTAGTGGGGCTCATACTAAAAACAGCAGCCTTTACCTCGTCCTTAGAGAAATCCGAACCGAAATCCAGCCTCTGAGACATCGACAGACTGGACTTGATGGCTTCTGTTGCCTCTCTAATATGGAGCCCAGAGGGGCTAGAGGAATTAAAGAGGGAAGCAAAAAAGTCACTGATAACACTAGCCATACCTTCATCTGTAGCTTGGGGTTGACCTTGGGAGTCTAGAAGGCTAGCAATAAGATTCTTTTTTTTCCTGGCCGTAGCTTTAGAGTGGAAAAACTTGGAATTTCTATCTCCAGCCTCCAACCAGTCCACTCTTGACCTTTGTTTCCAATAAACTTCCTCACAATCATAGAGGCCCTCCACTTCCTTCTCTAACCTGCAAATTGAATCCATAGTTCCAGAATTCCCACATTGGTTGTAGAGACGCTCGATATCCCTGGTCTTCTCCCCAATCTGTTTCTGAATATTCCCAAATCTACTTTTCCTCCAAGCCGACAGACTAGAAGCACACTGATCTAATTTCAGCCTGAGATCCCCTGCCGAACCGATCGGGCCATTCCACTTCCAAACTTCCATAATAAAATTACCAATGTCTTTTTCCTTCAGCCAAAACTGCTCAAACCTAAAAGTCCTGGATATCTGTCTCCTGTGACGAGTGACCATAGAGCAGTCTAAAAGAATAGGTCTGTGGTCCGAAGAGATGAAGCCTAAGTGCTTCACCTGAGTGTTAACAAAAAGATCCCGCCAGCTTGTATCGGCCAAAAATCTATCCAGCCGTTCTTGAATACTACTAGAGCCATCTCTTCTATTATTCCATGTGTACTGAGGGCCAGAAAACCCCAGGTCCACAAGGTCACAATCGTCCACCGCTTCCCTGAATTGCATCATACTAGCGAAAGACCTATCCGAACCTCCTAATTTCTCACTTCTAGCCAAAAGTTCATTAAAATCGCCCCCACATAACCAGGGGAGGTTATCAACAGCCCTGAGACGCCTAAGCAGATCCCAGGAAAATCTCCTGTTAGAAACAATTAGTTCCCCATAAAATCCCGAAAAGCGCCACACAACTCCAGAATCCATACCAATCCGGGCATCAATATGGCCCTTAGAGAAAGAAAGGACCGACACATCAAGGTTATCATTCCATAACAACATTAAACCGCCGCTGCTCCCAGCACTATCAACACATAAACACCCTGAGAACCCCAGAAGGGACCGAAAGTAATCACCCCTATTGCCACTAGTCTTTGTTTCCGAAAGAAAAACGAAATCTGGGGAATGCTTTTTGAGCAGCCTCTGCAAGGCCGCGAACGAACGGGGATTTCCCAAACACCGCACGTTCCAGCTAAGGCCTATCATTGCTCCCGGCGGGCCTGGACATCAGGCTCCGCCGATAGAACTGTTTCCATGCCAGAGAAATCATTCTTCCCTTTTTTTGGGGTCCTGAAATCTTCTTGACAGTTATCGAAATTCACTTTTCTCTTACAACCATTACTCTCCTCCCCTAGCATAGAACTATCTGAATCTCTTTTGTCAATAAAAGAAGTGTGGTTAGGGGGGATAATTTTAAGGGGACTCTTGCCTTTAGACCCCATACTGCCTTTTCGACTAGACTGCGGAGATGTTCCCTTCCCCGACTTGTGCTTCCCAGGAGATTTTTTTATATCAAGTAATCTTTGGAAAGGGCTAGTGGGTAACCCTGGCTTAAGTTGGTGTTTACAGTCCCTAGCGTTTCTTTTCCATTTTCTAGCGGTTTTCTTTTTTTTGGGTTGATGGGGGTAGGGGATGGTGCTGGATATGGGTTGGGGACCGAGTGGTGCCGTTGCTAAAAGGGGTTCCTGGGAAGGGATACTGGGTTTGGGTTCTTGTATATGGTTTATTTTGGGCTTCTGGGGGTGGTCCAATAATAAGGGTGATGGGTTACTTGGACCATCACTCTTACTAGGCTTTGGCTCGGGGAGAGGCTTCACAATAACTGAAACCGGCCCATCAAGACACATATCCTCAATTTTGGCTGGCCCAACTCTTGCAATCTGAACTAGGGCACCCCCATGTCTATCCCCTACCGCCGCCGCTGAAGTAGCCGGTAAATCTTCTTGAGATGCCAGAGATCCCGTTCTCAAACTGGCCGAACCTACCCCTTCTTTATCTCTTGACCCCTCCATAGATCTATTTCTATCAGAGGAGCTACCATAGCCTTGCGACTGAGATCTTGTTTTTGACTTCTCTAGTGTCGCGGCTTTCAGCCAAGAACCAAACTTTGTAGGATTGCCCTCTAATGCAGTTTTCCTTGCTTCAGAGTCTGGGCATTCCAAAATACTGTGGCCAATTCGACCACAAGCGTAGCAAAACTCCGGCAGCCTCTCGTATTTCAAGATCACTGTTGTAACCTCATCAGATTTCCCCAGTTTCAGTCTTAGCCACTGCTTTAGGGGTTTTGAGATGTCAATGCTGCCCTTGACTCTCATATATCTCCCCCAACATTCTCTTGATTCCGAAGGAATCTCCACCACCGTACCTATCTGCTCCGCCATCCATTTGGCCGTTCTCCTATTCATACACATAATGGGGATTTCATGGATCTGGATCCAGAACTCAGCATTGGTGAAGTTCAAATTTGCAATGTTCCCTGCACCCTCTGGTTTTTCCAGAGCAATCAAACTATTTCCGAAGTGCCATGGACCTCTCTGCCAGATCCGGTTCCGTTCCTCCTTATTTTGGAAATAGAACATGAAGATATTGTCTCTGACCATCTCGACCTCTACCTGCCCAAACGGATTCCAGATCTGCTCAATCAACCCTTTGAAAGCCTCTTTGTTCACTTTTTTACCTGTTAGAACTTTCCCTACTAAGCATTTGTCAACATCCTCCACCCCTTCTAAGATGTTGTCCTCCGACAGTTCTAAAACCACCCCATCTTCATCTGCTATTGATAAATTCTCACACAACCTTGAAATTTCCGTTGCATTCATGACCAGGGAACCAGAAGAGAAAGGGAGAAGATAGAGAGAAACAAAAGGAAAACGAGTAGAAACCCTAACCTGAGAACTCTTCCTCTAATCGTAGAAGACACACTGCCCACCGGACTAAGCTACTCACACACTTTCTCTAGAGAAAGAGGAGAGACATAAAATAATACCTGATATTGATTAATATCCACTGAATTTGAGCCAAATTCCTGAAATTTGTTCTCTTCCTTCTCAGCACTGTCTAGATCAACCACCATATCTACTTGCTTTTGAGATACTCCTGGATCAGACCTAAAAATCCCATCCCTTCTAATAACGTCTTCTCCTTCATCAATAGATCTTGCAATAATAATCGATTCTTCCCCGACATTTGGTTCCGAAACCAATTTCTCTTTACTTTTATCCTTACTCCCCTTAGGAATCGTGGTAATGTGTGAAAAAAATTCTCTTCTCTTAGCTTGAAAATTGGATCTTCGAATGAAACCTGTAGCTCTGAGCCAAGGCCCATAAATATACTCTTCTTTTCCATTAACTATAGGGATTGGTTCACTCTCTAAACATCCTGATGTTACATGACTAATTAAACCACATCTAAAACAATGATTTGGGAGTCTCTCGTATCTAAGAATCATAATGGTTTCTGATCCATCTCCTAATATATCCACCCGTAAACACCGTTTCAGAGGTTTCTTAATATCTATACGAATCCTAATTCTCATGAATTTACCCACACAATCACCAGACATACCGCCATCCACTTCCAGAACTTCACCAACCATACCCTCCAAGAACCTTCCAATATCGTTAGTCATACACAGTAAAGGAACTTGGTGAATTTGAACCCAGAAATCAGCCTGACTAAAGCTTAAGGACTCAAGAGTACCTTTACCCACCGGTTTTTACATAGCGATGAGAGCGTTGTCGAAGCTCCACGGTCCTCCTGAAATGACCCTACAAAGATCATACTCATCTTTGAAATGAAATGTAAAAATGTTTCCTGAAATCGATTCAACATCTATACCATGTTTGACTTGCCAAATCTTACCAATCACCCTCTTAAAGGCCTCTCTATTAACCCATTTACTAGAAAGAATAGCATCGTTCATGAGATTATCATCGAGAACTTGAACAAGACCATCACAAGAATTAATAGACAAAGATGCATACAACGATGCGATCTCTTCAGGATCCATGACTAAAATCCGACAGTAAACAACTCCAAAGAAATACAGACCCCAAACTACTCTCACTTAGTCTACAGAGAAAAAGGAGAGACTTTTTAATGCCACCGCTTCCCTAAAATTTATTGTTACACACATATGATATAACAGGAATTATTCACACCAACTGACCAACACTATTAAAATATTTTATAGTAAAGTATGCAACCGTGACTCAACACGTTCAAGTTTTGTTGTACCTATTCTAAGTTATAACACGTTCCAAGCAACTTACCAAATAATAATTGTATATAATATCATACCAATAATAATCCAAATTTATATATTACGCCTTAAATTGACTAGTCAATTGGTCAATTAATCAAAATAAAAACAATGTTTGATTAATCTTTTAAATAAAAAAATATACATAAAGTCAAATATTAGATTAGGCCAGTAAATTGAAGACAAATAAACGAACGTTTGAATGCTTCAACTTGCATCATGTGAATAGAACAATAAAAGATTTTAATCTTACATTGCTATTTGCTAGGTAGATACGTAATAGATTTTAATACTATCATAGCGTTGCTATTTGCTAGGTGGATACGTAAAAGATTTTAATACTATCAATCTTTTTACTTTTTGGTCATTTTCAACCCAAGTTTTCTATAGTTTTGAAGCTGAGTTCATATAAGGTATAATAATTCAAACTCTACGACTAGTGACTACATACAAATACGCATGGAGATTTTTATTGGTTTTCTATTTTGTCCAACTTTTTCCTTACAAAATTATATACAAATACATTATACATAAAAACTGAAAAAAAAATATAAAAAAAAAATGTTAATATACTAAGACCATCTCCAACCATTGCACCAATTTATTGCAAACTTTGCAACAAAATGCAGTAACTTCCACACCTCCATCTTCAACCCATTGCACCAAATCATACTCTAAAAAGAATATTCCTTCACTTATTCCCTTTCAGCCAATCAAAAAGTATGAAACAAAAACAAAAGCATGAAAAATGTAGCGCATAGAGGTTTCTTGCGCTTGATCTGGTACAAGAAAAAGACCAGCAGCAGAATGGCGTAAAGATTGGCACACCCATTGGAGTCCAAAGCTGCAACAAAATGGAGTTTGGTGCTCCAGTTGGAGATGGTCTAAGGCGGTGTTTGCTTTTTTTGTCTTATAAGACCTTAATTTTGTAGACATATGGATAAGTCTTACAAATTAAGATACTATGATATTATTTATGTTTTTTCATTTTTTAGACAACCGTCGCCCCCTTTGGAGTTGGTTAGGTTGTGTTAGGGTTTCTTCAAAATTGGAAATTTTTGGAAAATTGATTTTTAGGATTTTGTTATGTGAATAAAATTGTAAACGTATTAATTGTAATATGACATTTATGAAAATTTACTAAAAGATTCTACTGTGTCACTTTTTTAATAAGATAAAAGTAAAAAAAAAAAAAAAAAAATAGGGTTAATATTGTAAACCTCCCCTCACCTTTAAACTATTAATGGATATATAGTTATAAATGCTTTTATTTTAGAAACCTTCCATATAGATTAACACCGTTAGCATTCCGTTTGTGTTGACTGAGTTTGACCGTTAAAAAATCCAAAAATATCTCTATTTAAACTTCAATTGTACGAATTGACCATTATACCCTCATACTTTTAAGTTTTACCAAATAAATTAATAAACTGATACAAAATGTGAGAATGTTAACTTGCAAAGGATAAGTTATTTTGTAGACAATTTTATCCCTAAAAATAACAAAATAACATAATTAGGGTATTATTAATTTAAGCTTCAATTGTATTATTTTATTAATTTATTTGGTAAAAGTATGAGGGTATAATGGTCAATTCATACAATTGAAACTTAAATATGGACATTTTAGACTTTTTAATGGTTAAACTCAGTCAACACAAACGGAATGCTAATGGAGTTAGTTTATAGGGGAGGTTTTTAAAATAAAAGCATTTGTAAATATACATCCAATAATAGTTCAAAAGTGAGAGGAGGTTTTTAATATTAACCCAAAATTTTTACTTTTTCAATTAGACATAAATATATTAAAATAAGATATAAATCGGAAAAACAAATAAACTGATTTATCTTAATATAAGATATAATAGGCAATAAGTTTTATAGTGAAAAAAATAAAAAAATAAAAAAATAATAAAGAAAACGGATAACCCGGATAGAAAGTTATAAAACAAATACACAAACGAATTAGAAGAATACATTTTTTTTTTAAAGGTTAGTTTATAAATTTTTTGAAGTAAATCTAGATTTTCATTATGTCATTGAAATAGCTAGTAATTTTTATTTTTTTTTAAAACGATACCAATGTGGGTTTTATCGCAACATGGCAAGATTATACTCTACATGTATAATCCAGAATGTAACTTCCACAGTTCCACTCAAGGGGAGGAATCTCCTAGCACTTTGTAGTTTAATGGTCAAATATTTGCTTATTCTCGAGGGTTATTGTGGAGGTGCATTTTGAAGTCTCCAATCAATATCGAAACATATAGTAATATATTATTAAGAGATTCTATAACCGCATAAGAAAGGTCACAAAAAGCACTCATAACACTTTTCTGGGTTCGCGGATTGAATTTTTGCTGAAAACTGAGTCATCTGGATTACGGAAACGTTTTGGTGAATTTTTCAATTTTTTCTTTAGAATATAAACCGTAAGTAATTTTTCCCTCCCATTTGACAAGAACCAGAGTTTTTAGCTAAAACTTTTAGAAGCAAAAAAAGTTCAGTTTTTGATTGTTAAAAGTTCTTAATTTGTTATATTTCGTGTTGATTTCATCCGTTTTAAATTGTTGATATGCATTTCTGCGATAATCATGAGAATGTGATTGTTTTGCTGTGACCAAATTTTATTCATGTTAAAATGTATAGGTAGTTTTGTAAGTTGATATTTTGAGGAGACTTGTGGTGTAACTTTATGGGATTTCTTAAGCTTGAAAATTTTCCTTGTCATGTTATTGTGAGAGCTAAAATTTTGGGATCATTTATCATTCAATTCAGAGACAGGCAACAATAATAGAAGTAAGGGTTAATAGCACCAATGCCCCCTAAACTTATAGCGCGGTAGCAAAGTGCCCCCTAAACTTTTTTCTTGGCACTAAACCCCCTGAACTTCCATAAATTTGCAAAAACTAATGGATTACTAACTTCCGTCCAATTTTTGGTCACGTGCTCTTCCTGTGTAACCATACTTAGGGGCAAAGTAGGGATTTAAAAAATAAATATATATATATATGTATTTTTGGAAGTACTAAACATATATAATATGTCAATATAATTAAATAAATGAAAATTACAAATTCAAGAACACTATCTGGAATTCATCACTAGATTATGTTTAGTATCATCACAAACCCAGCTCCAAGCTCTTCAAATTCATCAGTCAATAACCACATTCAACATCAATCACTAAACCCCACCATCAACTACACCCACCAAAGATCCCCACTGTCAAACTCATACAACCACTAGCGGCCGAATCAAACCCACACAAACCATAACCGATGGCCGAATCAATCCACCACCAATAGCCAAATAAAACCCAAATCAAACCCACACCACCAAATCAGACCTAAGGTTTAAGAGAGAAAAAGGGAATCACTCAAACCCACACAAACCAAAACCGGTAGCCAAATTGTTTTCAAATCAATCCACCACCAACAGCTGAATCAAACCCACACCACCAAATTAGACCTAAGGTTTAAAGAGAGAGAAAGGGAATAGCGCAATAGAGAGTGTGGATTTTGCGAGATAGGATTTTGAATTTTGCGAGAGAGAAGTGTGGATTTCACGAGAGAGAGAGATAGTGTGTGTGTGTGTGTGTGTTTTGGATCTGGGAAGAAAACTATTTTATTTTATTTTTCTTTGGATTCGTACTTTTAATTGTTTTTTTTAATTCCAACTTTGCCCCTAAGTCTGGTTGCACGTGACCAAAAATTGGACGGAAGTTAGAAATCCATCAGTTTTTACAAATTTATGGAAATTAAGGGGGGTTAGTGCCAAGGAAAAAAGTTTAGGGGGCACTTTGTTACCACGCTATAAGTTCAAGGGGCATTGGTGCTATTAACCCTGAAAGTAATGGTAACTTGATTGACAGGAGGACAAGTCTCTGCAAATATTCCTTTGAAAGAAGAGAGTGTTCTGTTAGCATTTGTTTGATATCTTAGACCTTCAAGTGAAAAATAATACAATGCTAATTTGCTATGCAGCAGAGAGTTGCCAGCTAATTTCCTCGGGCGTTTTATATCTTTTCTGTTTGTTATAATTCAGTACTTACTAGTGTAGTTCTTGTTTTTTTTTTCATCAGGATATTTCTGGTACAGGTTCTAACAGCAAACTTTACAAGTGTTTTGAAGAACTCTATGCTTTGTTAATAAAGTAGTTTGTAGAAATGTTGCCTATTTATAGGCACACAGACTCACACCCTAACCAAAGAAACCAAGTGCCTTTTCCTCATTACTATTATCCAAGCATGGATCAAGCTAAATTTTCGGCAATGTATGAATCACGTCCTCATGGAGCCTACCCGATGCCATGTCATACATGTGGCAACCATGGAAACTTCCCTGGTTATTATAGTTTTCGACCTCCTTTGCCTCATTTTTCACCATCACCACAACATCACTGTAGTGGACATCATCAATATTCGTTCACCGATCAGAACTCTGTCCATTATCCCTTTCCCCCACATCATTGGATGGAGCTGCCTGGGTATGAATATGATAAGGGTGCACAAAGAGAGTTTTATTGTTGTGGCTGCCCTAATCACATACACAACTTGAGATATGATAAAGGTGTGAAGATATATATATATATATATATATAAGACATGAATATGTAGTTCATAAATGGTAAAATGAACATTTGATAAAGAAATGACTTAATTAAAGAAAATGAAATGGAAGTAATATATAAATGAGAGATATAAATATGCAGTAGTTATTATTATTATTATTATTATTATTGAAAAGTGTTGTAGTTATTTTTATTTCATAAATGACATTGTAATATATATATATATGATTTTTTTTTTTTTTTTTATAAATCACACAACTAGAAAATATAAATTATTAATTATGTAAACCAATATGAAGATTAAAAAAAAGTAAACCAATATGATTTATGTAAATTAAAAATAAAAGTCAATAATCATGAAGAAGATGATTGTTTTATTTATTTTTTTAAGTGAGGTTATTTTAGTAAAAATATCATGAATTCCTTTTTCAACCAAGAAAGGGAACTTGATTCCTAGGGTGGTAGGAGGAATCAAATTCCTTTCCATCAAGAACTTAATTCCTGATTTGTGGATGGAGTCCATAGAATTTAATTCCCTAAAAATTTAGTAAACAGTAAAATTCAGAAATCAGGAACTTAATTTTTTTTCCTAAGTAAGATTCCTGATTAGTAAACATGTCATAATAGTGATTATTATAAAAGTTACAGCAATACCAGACTGGCCCTAAACCTTGCAAGGGCACAAATCAAAAATGATAGCACATTAGAAAAGTAAGGATCATACCCACAAAGAATTAATTACCTACTAAAAATAATGAGTTTAAATCTATGACACTATAGGACTCTATTCTAACTAAAAACAAGAAAACAAAAGCACTTAATGCATACACACGAATGTGGGTTTTGATTTGATTATTAAAACTAAGAAAATTAAAGAATCAATTAACTAAAACACAACAGAAAATTAATGAGGAAAAATATATAGAAAAACACTAGTTAGGGCCTCCTATCTACCACTAAGCAATCATCCAATCCATAGACAGTAATAAAGTTAAAGATGCCAACAGGATGAAGATATTCATAACAAGATGGTGGGTATTCCACGCAAGTTGTATTGATTCTCTCTTAGTTAGTATGTAGATTGCATGGTATTTTCATAAAATTTGCATTTCAAATGATAACCTAGCATAGATATTTACTAGATTTAATAATCAGGACCCATTAAGAACCAAGATAATATGAATATCACATGAACCCTAAAACATGGTATTTATTCTAGGTAATTCATGAATTAATTTCCCTTAATTGGGTCTTATTTCAATTAATTATTGCATGCAATAATATGTTAGTCAGGTATTCGAACTCTATCCTATAACATAGATACTAAAATCATGCTCATAAGTGGCCACTCAAAGAAACAAGGATAATAATAAATAAATAAATAAAAACAATTATTTTGGAGAAACTGAAATCATCATATTGAGAAAAGTTTACTTCATTAAAACACAAAACTTTTCCATGGAATAGAAATAATGTTTAGGGCTTCAAGTTAAACCTAACGAACAAGAAATTAGCTAGAAATAAAAATTAGAAAAATAAATAAAAACATCTAAACTAAAGAAAGGTATAAGAAAGAGAATGTTAATGGAGTCTTCGATCTTAAATTTCCAACCTTGAACTCCCTCTCTTGTAGAAAACTCTTGGTTTTTATATAATCATATGTGACTTCTCCTTGTGAGATCCCAATTCTTCTTAGGTTTAGGAAATCAACCAAGTAGGAAAGTAGAATGAATTAAGGAATAGGATTTCTTTCCTAACTTGAATTTCCTCTTTTTATGATCGACTCTTAATTTGAGTTTAGGAAGTTTCCCAAATATCCATTGATCTTCTGGAGTCATTAGAATTTGATTTGAGAAGTTTCAGAACAATTCTGGACTAATAAGGAGTGTATTTTCACCAACTGGGTCGAAAGTCACCTGGAACTCACCTCAGAAGTTGCATGCCTTACTGGTTTTGATGGCCATGTGTGAAGCTAGTTGCGAGGCAAGTTGAGGAACTCCCTTAGGTTACTGGTGACATTTTTAACTCTGACTTTTAGTTACTAAAACAACCATATCTCTCTCTAGAAAATTCGGTTCGACAAACCGTAAAATTCATCAAAAACTAGACATCCATGCTTTCTAAATATATGTGGATCTTAACCTAATTCAATCTAAGGAGAGAATTATGGTCTTCACAAGTCGGACGTTCTTTATGGGCATTTCTCCAATACTTTACTAAAATCATCATTTTATCTTCAAACTCATCTTAGGAGCTATCTTCTACACAATGTTAACAAACACGTTAAAATATCCAATTTCACTCAAGAACATAACCTAAAACATAGAAATTAAGGGTCTCAAATACAAATATTTATCAACCTAACAATATGCACTTCATTCGTGAGAATATTGTTGTTGGAGTGTTTGTTATTTTGAATTTCAAACAAACAGCAATTATTCTTACCAAAATCACCTTTGTGGATAGATTTGTTACACTTAGTTCCAAGTTGAAGCTAACTTTATCTCCGCAGTTCAACTTGTAGGGGAATATGAAGTGTAGTCACTTAGGTAAGTGTTAGGGATGTATGGTTTTAGGAAATACGCATAATCAAATCACACAAGCAAATAAAATAAGGAGACATGAGATTTTACGTAGTTTAGAGTAAGCCTCACTACAAGAAAATATGGTTTCCTTGACAGTTAATTGTTGACAGTTTTTAACTGTCATCCATTCTTGACAGTTCTTGTATTTGTTGACAGTTTTTAACTGTCAAGGATTTATGACAGTTAAAAACTGTCAACAAATAACTAATTTTTTTTTATATATATTATTAATATATTAAATAATATATAATATAAATATATAATATATATAATATATATATACTATATTATATTATATAAATATATTATTATTATTTATATAATATATATTATTATAATATAATATATAAATATTAATATATTAATATATTATATATATTATATAATAGTATAATATATATAATATATAAACATATATAATAATATATTTATATATTATATTATTATATATAATATATAATAGTATAATATATATAATATATATTATTATTATTTATATTATATTATATATTATATTATATATATTATTATATGTATTATATAAATAATAATAATATATTTGTGTAATATAATATAATATATAATAGTATAATTTATATAATATATAATAATATAATATATTATATTATATATAATAATATAATTTATAATAATAATAATATATAATTTATATAATAATATAATATATAATATATATAATATATTTATATATAATTAATATTATATATAATAATATATTATTTTTGGAAAGGAGGGTATTTTTGGAATGAGGTTCGGGCATATGAGGGTATTTATGGAATATAAATTTTAGTTCGGAATGGAAAGGCATTCCATTGGTTTTTGGATGGAATGCCCATTCAACCAAAATGGTAGAATCCTCATTCCAATGGAATCATTATTCCATTGCATTTTAACAAACCAAACGAATGGAATGACTTTTTTTTATTCCATTTCATCCAACCAAACATGGCATATAGGAGACTCATGATATTAATTGTAATATGCATGATTTGGAATACAACTCTCATTACATGAGAGATATTTCTCAACATGAATCTTGCAATTTAATGAACAAATGTAAGACTCAGATTACTAATTTATATGAGTTATTGAATTATTAACGTGTCTCTTAGTATGAAACAAGAGGGTGCAAAATAAATAAACAAATTTTTTTTTAAAATTTTTTTTTGAATTTTTTAAAAGTAAATGATTTAAAAGTAAATTTATTAAATTTAAAATTTTACTAATCTAATATCGGTTTGCTCAAAAACCGATATCTTACTGTAAAATAAAATCATATCAAAATTTTGTTTGGTGTTGAAAATAGGAAGTAAAAGTTTAAAAAAAAATTATTAAAGATAAAAATATATATATTATGAATGTTTTATAATATAATATAATATAATATAATATATATTATTATATTAAATAATATATATTATATATTATATATTTATTCAATAATATATTTATACTATTTATATAATATATAATATAATAATAATATATATTTATAATATTTATATAATATATAATATATTATAAAATAATATAAGTATATAATAATATATTATAATAGTGATTCCATTAGAATGGGGATTCCACCATTTTGGTTGAATGGGTATTCCATCCAAAAATCAATGGAATGCCCTTCCATTCCAAACTAAAATTTATATTCCATAAATACCTTCATATACCCCAACCCCATTCCAAAAATACCCTCCTTTCCAAAAATAATATATTATTATATATTATATTAATGATATATAAATATTATATATATGTATTATTATATATATTATTATATATAATATATTTATATATTATATTATTATATATATTATATTATATAGATATATATGTTATTACATGTATTATATATTATATATTATATATATTATTATATTAAATAATATATAATATCGGTCTCGATCTGGTTAGTGCATCATGATATTGAATGTGACCACTAGTTTTGATAAATGCATACATACTTAAGTTAAAGTATGTAAAACGAATGGCTTATATTCAATATCCTCACAAAGTTATATCAGGATATACTAACTTGAACATTTTTCTATATAATATACTTTTATATTTTATTATTATTATCTATAATATACCATGTTATTATGAATGTTTTATAATTAAGGGTATTTTGATCAAAATACAGTTAACATCATTCCATTCCGTTGTTAACCAAACAAAATAATACTGATTCAAAGACTAATTCTAAAGTTTCAACCAAACAAAAAACTTAGTTTTCCTTTCCTTTCCATTCTCATTTTCATTCCAATTACCATTACATCATGTAACCAAACGTGACCATAGAGTATTGACCAATAACTCAACGCTATATATTTTAAAAAATATAATTTTATTTAAAGTTTCAATAAATATTTTTTAATATATGTTTGTTGTAGAAATTAGAATTTTGATTAGTAGAATAAATTTAAATTTATTTAATTAAAAGTTTTTTTTATTTTTTATTTCTTACAACTCATATAGGTTATATAAAATATTGTTCTCTTATTATCACTTTACATGTTGTAGTCAAGTGGTGAGAGGCTTACAATTTTGGTTTCAGGTCACAGGTTCAATCCATGCTAATGACAATTAATATTTGTTCAATTATCAGATGCGGACAGGGCTGGACGGTGAGTAGCGGCGGCAGAGGTGGAGGTCCGGCGGTGGAAGTGGAGGCAGCGTTGGCGGCGGGTGGAGGTCCGGCGGCGGTGGAGGTGGAGCTCGGCGGCGGCGAAGCGGAGGTCCGGCGACGGTGGCGGGAGGCGGCACGGAGGTGGAGGCCCAGCGGCTGTAGAGGCAGAGGTCCGGCTGCAGTCCGGAAGAAAGGATGGTGGCTGGCGGCAGCGGAGTTGCCCGGACGACGGCAGTCCGGCGGAGGAGGCGGTGGAGGTCCGACAGTGGTGGGGTTGGTGTATAAAAGTAAAATATATTATTTAATTAAATATTAAATAATGAAAAATTAAAAAAAAAATTATATAAATATCTTGACAGTTAAAAACTGTCAAGAAAAAATAATAATAAAAAAATAAAAACTGTCAAGACTTTCCTTGACACTAGCATTGTTGACAGTTTTTAAAACTGTCAAGAATCCTTTCCTTGACAGTTTTAAACTGTCAACAAATGCCTTATTTTTTTGTAGTGCCTATGTCCACGGAGCGCACTTACACTCAACTTCCACTATGAAATCAGTGTTTATAATGGTGAAGCAATATCTGTCTCCCTACGACTCTCAATGTTCTTTTCTCTCTTGTGTATTAATCATAGCACAACTCATCACACTTTACACATAAGAATTACATGAGTATTTATATATAATAAAGCCCTAGTCCAAAACTAGTAGAAATCCTTTCATAAATAAAACAATAAAACACTCCTACGTAGAATAGAGAACCAATCCTAAACATAATAAGATTCAGGCTTTACAATCCAACAATCTCCCACTTGAAGACTGAAACTCGAGTAGACTTCTTCCTTCTTCTTCGATGACTAGTATATAGGTACGGTGTGCTCATCCTCCATGTCTTCATTCTTGAAGAGGTAATGAAGTTGGGCACAACTCTAGTTCCTCTATAGTGATTAGATTCGTTAACATGTCAACCGGATTCTTACTCCTTGGGATCTTCACAAGCTTCAATACCCCATCCTCTATTAACGATCATATAAAGTGGTAACACATGCTTATATGCTGGGTCCTAGAATGGAACGTTGAATTCTTGGCCAAGTGTATTGCACTCTGACTATCACTGTGCAATACTTTCATCACTTACTTGTTGGGACCCTAGTTTACGATCGCGCAACGGAAGGAACTTTTTTAAAAAAATTATTTCCTAAAGAAATACTACAATTAGTAAACCCTAGGATCTATTTTTAGGAATAGTAAAAACAATAAATCGAAATCGAAATATATAAAAGAGAAGAGAAGAAACAATTTTCTTCATACCTACGTAGGAGGCTCCTTCACTTTAATATGATATGCTCCTGATTTGAACCACTTAATCTTCCTCGCTATCTCGCGTCACGGTATTCAGGAACCTGTATGGAGGTAGAAGAGAAGAACACACAAAAGGACAACACTTGTTCATTTTTTTTTTAATGGTGAAGAGCGGCCACCCTTAATCTTTAAAGAACAACAATCAATATATATATATATATATATTTCTTTTTGCTTCTTGTTGACCGCACCCCATGTTCTCTTTTTCTACTTCTCACATGAATGTGTTGTGTGTTGTGTGTTGATCAGGTATCTCTTTTAGTTACCAAAATATATCTTATATAAATTTTCAACTAAAAACTTTTTTAATTATCCTTTTCAAATATATCTAATATATTAAAAGGGATAATAAGTATTTTAAATTTAAACTTAAATTCAAATACTTAGATAATTGATTTAGTGAAAATAAAATAATCCTATTATTTTATCTTCACCTAAATCCAAATATCAACTAACACCCTCGATTTAATGATTAATCGCATAATTAAATAATCTAATTATTTAATTAATTTAATCATTAATATTTATTAAATTATAAATCTCATTATTCAATTAATTCCCAAATATATACGTGTCACTTTCGTAACACAATTAATTGGACAATACAATTAATTAACCGTGACCCTTGTTACCTAAATTGATCGGGCTAGCAAGGGGACCTAATGGACCCTCAATATTTTGAGCTCCAATAATCCTTAGAAACAATTAATTAAACTCTTTAATTAATATTTCATGATTATTAACTTCGGTGTTATTCCACTAAAAACCTGAAGCTGCATTCTCTCAACTGTAGACGTTTTTACACAAACCAATAACTCTTGGTGTCCATTGATACAGCTATTACATATGGTATGATCCTCCATAAGTAATTCATAATTAAAGTTGGGTCATAATGTCTGTTATACCCCTCTAATTATATCTTTCCATTAAGTACCATTAATTCTCTAATGAACAATAAATCTTACATTCCTTACGGAATTAGGAGAGCGCTCATATTGTTCAAGCCCTGAATAATCCTTAAGGGAACTACTATTTACTTCTCGCAAGAATGAGTGGATTCTACTATTGTGTGCAAACCTTCCTAGCCACAATCCAAACCATGATTCTAACATACGAAGTTATTGACCGGGAATGCAACTTCGATCTCACCCATGGTATATCAAAAACCATAATCTAACCTAAAAGAGTCGATAAGACACCCAGGATTAAGATCACCCATATATAGCTATCATTTATTGATATATATGAATCTCATTTTGTAACTGATCTTGGTGAAAGATTCATATAGATCATGGTCCATTCATATATGATCACATTATATAAGGTGCCTACATTCTTATATCACCATATGAATAGTCTAGGTTAAGACCATTGTACATTACGGAATGGACCGAAGCTGTAGATTAGCCACAAATAAAGTACCCAACTCTATTTGCTATCTACGGACTCTTTAGATTGCTCATCTCAAACTGAATATCTTTGTATATGACACTCATATACTTAGTTAGAGATTACATCCGGCAATCTTGGATGTTAAGTACACATGATATAAATAAATGTATGAGACTATTTGAATGAATAAACTACTTCTTTTATTTATGTTCAATTCACATTTACAAATTACAAGCTTTAGGGCAAAAACCCCAACATTACTCAAATCCCAATTCTGCTAACAACCCATGTAACCATATAAGCTCCTTGCTTGGTTCTATCATAGCCACATATTCTGCTTCAATTGTAGATATCGTCACTATCTTCTGCAACTGAGAAACCCAATTAATAACGATACTCCCCAGTATGAACACATATCCTATGGCACTACTCATATGATCCACCTCTCCAGTAAAATTGGAATCCACATAACCTTCTAGCTTCCCCATAGGTATCTTAGGATTCACTTCACTACTTTCCAGTGTTGCTTGCCTGGATTGGACATGTATCTACTAACAACTCCTACTGTAGGGGAAAAATCTGGTCCCGTGCAAATCATGAGATACATTAGATTTCCAAAGGCTGAGGCATATGTGATCAAACAAAAATTTGTATGATTTTGGCCCTCACTCCCGTCCATTTATGCTTGATTCTCGGGCATTTTCCTGTGTTTTAATCGTGTAATTAAGTGTTTTTCAGGTATTTACTAAGTTGAAGGGCATTGTAGTAATTTGGAGAAAATTGGGGCAAAAGTATAACAATTGAGGAAAGATTGCGTTTATTATGATTCTATGTGAGATTGAGGGCTATTTCGTAATAAGCAACCCAAATCAGAAAGGCACGCCACATCATTAGTGATGCTATGCGTTTTGGCTGATTAAAGAATTGGGCACAAGCCTAACACAAGCCCAATCCATTGCTCATGTGCCTGACCAGCTGCACCTATACACGCCCCTATTCCCTGCTAAGTACACCCCTATATAAGACAAAGCAAGGCAATATGTGTGCACTCTAGGACAACGCTAAACGTCCCCCATCATCTTCAACCTTAAACCACGCCTGCCTCCATTCACGAACCAAAAACCCTAGGTCTACCAGCCACCGAATCTTACGGTAAACTGACCTATCGGCGACTGAAATCGATCCCAATCAAACGGCCATTACAATGGTAGCCCCATCGTCAACTTTCCAGTCCTCTAATCGCCACCATGTCCAAACCACGATCTCCTCCTTCACACGCCCTCTTGTCGCTCCTCTGTCACCTCTTTTGGTCGCCATTTAGTCATTCGATGTCACCATGGCGACAGGGAGTGATTTTTGGTACTTGATGGCTTCGCCCCAAGGGTCGCTCCAAGGTCGCCATTGAAGCAAACCGTGACCCCCTCACTGTCTATCTCTGATTGGCTGATTTTAGATGGAAAAGTAAGGAAAGGCCCCCTTGAGGGGCCAAAAAGGCAATTTGACAAGTATAGGGGGTATTTTGGTAATTTTACAATTCGTGACCTAATTCAGAAATAGTATAAATTCATCCCTCTTTTCAATTTGAATGAATCCTATTCTCTCCTACCAATCTCCTTTCCAACCTAGGATCACCATCAATCATCTCCCAAACTCCTCCATTTCTATACTTGAACTAATCTTTTCCATCCAAAAACACACACCAAATCTTGATTACTTCCCTAAATCATTCCTCCCCTACCATTCTCTACATCACAAAACCTTTGTCACTCACCATTAGCCATCCACCTATGTAGACACATCCTCTTCTTCCATTCTTTGTACTAGGAGCATCTAAGGAGAACAAGGATCAAGCACTAAAGAAGGAGGCCTAAGGGTGATTTCCTTATCATTTACTTGTTTTCTATTTTATTGCTACTATGTGTAATTAAATCCCTAATTTAGGGGATTAATTTGATAAACATTTGGTTGTCGGTATTTGCTTAAGCTTTGTAATGATTCTCTATATGTGTTCTATTTATTAATTCATTAGATTCTATTCATTATGTGATTAACTTGTATATCCACTTGTTAATTACAATCTTGTTTAGATAACATGTTATGCAATCATTCTTGGATTGACACCCTTGAGTGATTAAGAACCCAATAAATAGGATAGATTAGTGGAGGGTATATCAACCACACTAATCTAAACCTAAATTGGTTAACATGTAGAGATCGGTCCATTAAAGTGGCTTGAAAAGCACTACCCATACCCACTTGCTAATCAATCAATTCCCTAGCATCTATATTAATTGTTTACATCCATTTTTCTTATCAAGATTGTGATTCTTCTATTTTTCATATCACCATATTTTTAGTTAGGTTTATTTTGTATGTATGTTTGATGGTTTGACAAACCATACACTCATTCATTCATTTATGATTTATTTTATTGCATATAGATTAGCTAATTAATTCAACATATTACTCTAATTCCGTGTGGAACGAATCTTAAGCTTACCGCTTTACTAGTTTTCAAAACTTAAAGTATATTGCGTAAGAATTCATTTATAAACATTCTTTTGATAATTCGCAATTTGGTAACGACACAAAAAGTGAGTCATCAAAATTTAAGAACAATGGTGAAGCATAATGGTGAAGTCTCCGACAAGAACAAAGAATTTGAAGAACAAATTGAGAGACTTGAAGCCGAGAAGAGTACAACATTGAAGGAGCTTGAAGAGATCAAGGAGGACTTTGCAATGAGGATGTGGCTAATGCAAGCTGAAATTCAAACATGGGACAAGGCTTTGGAGATAACGAAGAAGAAGGAAATTAACCACCTTGCGGAACTTACAAGGTCTAAGCAAGAAAGAGAAGAAATGCTCGACTTGAGTCAAGCCTCTTCAAGTGCCAAGGTCAAGGAGCCGAATCCTAGCAAAACAAAGAGGAGGAAGGCAAAAAGGAGGAATGAGAACCCTCCACCTCCACCTCCACCTCCACCTCCAACAAAGAACCACCAACAAGGTATCATTCCTTACTCTATCACCATGTGCCACCATTGCCATAAGATTTGTCACACTAGACCACTAAACCAAGAAAATGAGAGGTGAGGCACACGAGGGAATTTTAGACAAAGAGAGACATATATGCATGTTAGGAAGGTATGGATTGAGAAGCCTAGGAATAGGAAGAGTCCACCTAGGATAAGTAAAATTTGGGTGAGGAAAGAATCAATGAACCAAATGAGAAAGAATGGAAGGGAAATGATGGGGAAATCATCTACATTTATTTGGATTGTAAAGAAGAGTGAATTTCCCAACTTGGTCAAACCACCCTTAGTTAATCCTAATCCCACCCCAAATGCACAACGTTGAAAATACTTGTGCATTTTATTTTTATGTTTTTTGTTTTGTTTGTTTAATTTGTTTAATTCTTTTGAATAACTGGTGTTCCATGCTATTGTTGGCAATTGCTTGAATTGAGTATATTTTATTTTCCGGAACTTTTTAATGTGCGCTGTGAGTGTGTAGATTTTCTATTGCTTCTTGAGGAAGCAAGTTTTTGTTGTTTGTACATAAAGAAAGGTTTCTTTATCTCTTGGGATGAAACAAAGACAACTTGCAAGTCTTGGAGGGACGAGCAAGCCGAGCAAGCCAAGAGTGCTCATAAAAAGGGCGAGGACCTTATCTTAAGGAAGCAACATTTTAGAAGCTTAAAGTACGGGAGCACCATGCCACGTCTTGCCTAGACGTTAAATAGAGCGCTTGGTGGGAGACAACCCACTTAGGTACATTTCTTTCATAGTTAAAATTTTGTTTTTAATTAGTCACATCATTTTTGAATTCTTTTATCTTTATTTCGTTTTTGCATAGAATAAGGGTGTGGATTGGATTTTGGTAGTGGATTTAGGATGAATGTGCTTAATTGATGATTTTTGAATGATAGGAATATTGAGGAATATGCCATACTTGATTGAGCATATTTTTAGATGATTTTGTGCATGTTATGATGAGAGGGCACTTTACCAAAATTTTGAAAATACATTGATTATTTGTGGACATATATGCATCTTTTGCTTTGGATTTTTTGGGTTGCGCCTTTTGACAAATTTTGCCTCCCATGAACATTAAGGACAATGTCCAATTTAGGTGTGGGGGTACATTTGCGCAACACCACTTTACTCACTTTGCTTGGTTTTACAAATTTGAGCCCAATTTTTCAAACTGTTGCGATAATGCCATATTGAAGCATACTTTGCTTGTTGAGATTGTGCTCTACATGAAGTAGTGAGGAATTGTGCATATTTGCCATTGTTTGGTTTAGATTAACATCATGCCACTTAGGGTGTCATTGAACAAAGTGCGTTAATCTTTTTCTCATAATGTTAGGGTGAATAATCAATTTTGCTTAAAGGCTAGAATTAATAGTGGAGATTCCTGTGAGAATCACAAACACGGCCTTAAAAAACGTATTTTGAGTTGTCAAATATTCACTCTTTAAACACTCACTCTCAAACACTCTTTTAAGCATGTATAGGTCTCATTTGCACTTATATATTGCATGTCATAGAATATTATGGACTACTTGTGGAGGCTTTGATTTGCTTGTGGACAATCCTTTCGAAATGACTTTAGGCAATGCATGTGAAAAACCGTAAATTGGCCTAAATACTTCCATACCCTCTAAATGTGTGTGCTCCCAAGCCCCTTTGAAGCCAAACACATTTTAAGCCTTTCATTATTGAACCACATCTACATGAACCTTATAGCCTTAAGATATTGACCTACCTTGACCAAATGATTTACTAAGGCTTAGGAAATCAATGTAAAATCTTGTACTTGAAAATGTAAGGTGTGTACTTAGGCATGTAAATGTGTGCAAAGAATCTTGCAAAGCAAGAAGCTTGAAAAGAAATGCAAGAGTGGATAAAAAGAAAAAAAAAGAAGGAAAAAAAAAAGAAAAGAAGAAGAAAAGCAAAGAAAAAGAAAAGAAAAAGATTGAAATAAAAGATGTATGCAAAAGAAAAGAAAATAAAGGGCAAAGCCAAATAAAATGAAAAAGAGAACCATGAATTAGGCACAAGTGGCCTAGATAGAGGGATAATGATTGAATAGGCTACTCAAGAAAAGTTGGGTAATGAATATGCAATTGAAATGATATTGTAAGCAATGGGTGCCAAGGGCGTGAACAAATGTGTGAAAGCAATTGAGATTCATTATTAGAATGTATGCCTTAAGTATAAATCATTGGATTCCTTGTTATCTATTGCCCCATTTTATTGACTCACCATTCACCTAAAGCCCCATTACAACCTAAGAAAGACCTTCATGATTTTTAGGAATGTCCACTTGTGAATTTTGGTTTTCGCATGTTCTTTCTAATTCATGATTTGCAATTCCATTCATGAGACCTCATTTTCAGAAATTGTGCTTTAAGAAACTTCATATGCAATCAATTTGATATCCATGACATAAACTTATATTTCATATGTATTTTTGAGCGAAACCTAGGAATCAAAGAGAAGAAAAGAGAGAATCTAGTGAGGATTAGATCGAGGCGAATTACATTCTAAACCGAATAGCATATTTGCTTTGAAGCTTTGGCATTTTGAATGTAAGGTCGCATTACGTACAATCATATCTAGAGTGACATGATCTTAATCTTTACTTGACATTATCTTATATATTTAAATTCTCACTAATGCATCATTGTGTTAATCTCCTCATTTTGGTTTCACATGCTAATCATTGGATAGTAGATCCTTCCTAGAGTGGGGTAGAACTTTATTGAAAATATTTGAAATGCCTTGATGCATGTCTTTGGGGGTTGATTTGTGATTGTTTTGCTCGAGGACTAGCAAAAGATAGGTTTGAAGGTATTTGATCAAACCAAAATTGGTATGATTTTGGCCCTCACTCCCGTCCGTTTATGCTTGATTCTCAGGCATTTTCTTGTGTTTTAATCGTGTAATTAAGTGTTTTTCAGGTATTTACTAAGTTGAAGGGCATTGTAGTAATTTGGAGAAAATGGGGGCAAAAGTATAACAATTAAGGAAAGATTGCGTTTATTATGATTCTATGTGAGATTGAGGGCTGTTTCATAATAAGCCACCCAAATCAACAGGGCACGCCACATTATTAGTGATGCTATGCGTTTTAGCTGATTGAAGAATTGGGCATAAGCCCAACACAAGCCCAATCCATTGCTCATGTGCCTAACCAACTGCACCTATACACGCCCCTATTCCCTGCTACGTACACACCCATATAAGACAAAGCAAGGCAATCTGTGTGAACTCCAGGACAGTGCTGAACGTCCCCCATCATCTTTAACCTCCAACCACGCCTGCCTCCATTCACGAACCAGAAACCCTAGGTCTACCAACCACCGAATCTCACCGGAAACTGACCTACCACAGGCTGAAATCGATCCCAATCGAACAGCCAAGACAACGGCAGCCCTATCGTCAACTTTTCGGTCCTTCAATCGCCACCATGTCCAAACCATGATCTCCTCCTTTACATGCCCTCTTTTCGCTCCTCTGTCACCTCTTTTGGTCGCCATTTAGTCATTCGATGTCGCCATGGCGACAAGGAGTGATTTTTGGTACCTAATGGCTTCGCCCCAAGGGTTACTCCAAGGTCGCCATTGAAGCAAACCACGACCCCCTCACTGTCTATCTCTGATTGGATGATTTTACATGGAAAATTATAGAAAGGCCCCATTAAGGGGCCAAAATGGCAATTTGACAAGTATAGGGGTATTTTGGTAATTTTACCATTCGTGACCTAATTCATAAATAGTATAAATTCATCCCTATTTTCAATTTGAATGAATCCTATTCTCTCCTACCTATCTTCTTTCCAACCTAGGATCACCATCAATCATCTCCCAAACTCCTTCATTTCTATACTTGAACTAATCTTTTCCATCCAAAAACTCACACCAAATCTTGATTACTTCCCTAAATCATTCCTCCCCTACCATTCTCTACATCACAAAACCTTTGTCACTCACCATTAGCCATCCACCTATCTAGACACATCCTCTTCTTCCATTCTTTGTACTAGGAGCATCTAAGGAGAATAAGGATCAAGCACTAAAGAAGGAGGCCCAAGGGTGATTTCCTTTTCATTTACTTTTTTTCTATTTTATTGCCACTATGTGTAATTAAACCCCTAATCTAGGGGATTGATTTGATAAACATTTGGTTGTGGGTATTTGCTTAAGCTTTGTAATGAATCTCTATATGTGTTCTATTTATTAATTCATTAGATTCTATTCATTATGTGATTGACTTGTATATCCACTTATTAATTACAATCTTGTTTAGAATAACATGTTATGCAATCATTCTTGGATTGACACCCTTGAGTGATTAAGAACCCAATAAATAGGATAGATTAGTGGAGGGTATATCAACCACACTAATCTAAACCTAAATTGGTTAACATGTAGTGATTGGTCCATTAAAGTGGCTTGAAAAGCACTACCCATACCCACTTGCTAATCAATCAATTCCCTAGCATCTATATTAATTGTTTGCATCCATTTTTCTTATCACGATTGTGAGTCTTCTATTTTTCATATCACCATATTTTTCGTTAGGTTTATTTTGTATGCATGTTTGATGGTTTGACAAACCATACACTCATTCATTCATTTATGATTTATTTTATTGCATATAGATTAGCTAATTAATTCAACATATTACTCTAATTCCCTATGGAACGAATCTTAAGCTTACTGCTTTACTAGTTTTCAAAACTTAAAGTATATTGCATAAGAATTCATTTATAAACATTCTTTTGATAATTCGCAATGTGGTAACGACACAAAAAACGAGTCATCAATATGGTAGTCTAGCCATGAAGTCCTTCTTTTCGTCAGTCTTTGTACACTGCTCATTGGACAATCTGAACTGACTAGCCAACGGTGTTTTCACTGGCTTTGCATTGCCTATGTTGAACCTCAACAACACCTTACGAATGTACTCTGCTTGGGATAGCTACAAAGTACCTCTCTGTTAGTCTCTGCTTATCCCTATTCCAAGTATCTGCTTTGAAGCACCCGTATCCTTCATCTCAAATTCACTCGACAATTGCTTCTTCAAGTTTTTAATATTTTCCTCAAACTACCATAATATGTGTCTAAACGGCCTAAATGGAGGTGAATGTGTTGTTAATTGATTAATTACCAAGTTTTTCTATTAGTCAAAATTAATAACAAAAACCCAAATCAAAATAACAATAAAAATCAAATAACTGTGAAATTTAAATGACACTTGATTTTTGTGTGGGAAACCCTCCAACCGGGAAAAAACCCACGGGACTAGCCTTGCTAGCCACTTAGTTACAAAAAAATCCACTAATTGAATATTTGTTTACAACCTAAGTTGATATCCTAATCACTTTTCTCAAAATTCGTAACACAAACTATTCTACCCACAGGCTTTTAAAATTGGTCATGACAATGCTTTTGCAACTACCACATGTAGACATAAGACTTTGACTCTAATGAAGAGAATTAAGACTAAGTGAACATGTAACAATGTCCTATATGCAATATAATGCAAGACAACACACAATATGCTTAACTAGAAAGAGAGAAATGCAATCTAATAATCCTAGTTATCAAAGGTGTCTAAATAAACATACAAGTAGACTTAGCTAGATGAATAAAATGCAACCTAACAAGCTAGCTATTAATCAACCCCAATCAATCATCATGAATTCAACAAATATGCATTTAAAATGAAGTCTTTCCAAACAAAATGCAATAAATGAGATGTCTTGATTAAGTAGAACAATAAATGAAGTAAAAATGTTTGTAATAACTTACCAAGTGAAGAAACCTATGAGACCATGCTTGAATGATGCTTGATGATGCTTAGATGCTATGGTTTTAGGGTTGGAGAGTCACACAAGATTGAATTAATCTATCTCTTTATAAGAACTCAATATACTCTCTCAATCTTAGAATTTCATAGTTCTTGTTGAGCAAGAAAGAGTCTTGGGCTTTAAATAGGGGGCAACCAAAACTACTTCATTTTGGCCAAAAACAGATTGTCACGGTCCAGATTTCACGGTTAACCAAGGCAACAATCCACCACGATAAAAGCAACTGAAACGTCACTGAAAATTTGCGATCCCTTTTTCGCAGTGGTCTATGATGACACATAGACCACGAAAACCACTTGAGAAAACTTTGTGCCAAAAGTCATGGTTCTCCATGAAGACACAATGGCAGCGAAAACCACTAGAGGGTTTTTCACGGCCATTTTTTTATGGTAGTTCAAGATGGCACTTGAACCACGAAATCCTCTAGAAGAAATGTCACGCCAATTTGTTGCAGTTGTCCATGACGGCACTTAAACCACAAAAACCATTAGTAGGTTTTTTGCGGTTCACCACATGACACCAAGACAGCGACAATAATAGAAAAAAAGACTTATCATGCGATCTAACACACTAACCTATATGTGGTTGTGCAAGTGTGTGAATGGTGAAATGCACATATAAATAACATTTAAAGAACACAAATAAATAACATTTTGTTCATCCGCTCTGCTATACCATTCTGCTGTGTTGTCCTCGGCACCTATCCCAGTAATGTCGCTTTCTTGATCATCACCAAGATACACCTTACCCAAATTTTAAGAGACATAGTTCTCGATTAACTCCCTATGTGAGGTGGCATGGAATGATGCCCCTGAGTCCAACACCCAAGACTCTATCTTGCTTTCCAACGAGTATATGAGGCAATCGTCTGACTCATCTGAAACACATTTCACACCACTCTTGCCATCGTCTTTCTTTGCAAACATACACTCACTTGAGTAAAGTTTCATCTTGCCACAATTCGAACACTCAATATCCTTCTTGCTTCGCTATTGATTACCCGAATTTTGTGCCCTTACAATTCCTGGACTCGGATCTTCCCATTGACTTTGATCTACCCATTGATTTTTATTTCGATTCATGTTTCTGCATTCTCTACCTTCCATGTTCAGTGCTAAAGATGATGCCCCTAAGAACACGTATCCTGATCTCCTTCTAGTACAAACAATTAGTGTGCCATGTCTAGAGGGCCTGGCACGGCTGGCCTGCCCAAAATGGTGGGCCATTCTTGGCACGGCCTGCTTGTATCGCAGGCCAGGCCAGGCCAGGCCAGGCACGGCCCTCCCTGGGCCGGATCCGATTTTTGGGCCTGCTGGGCCGGCCTGGACCAAGCTTACAAGCCAGCAGGCTTGGCCCGCCAGGCTGAACGTTTAATTTTATTTTTTTTCCCGTTGGTTTGCAAAATTTTTATTTTTTTTATTTTTTAAAATTTTGACCATTGCTGACATCAACAAACGGTCATTTTTTGTGACATCGGCAACGGTCATGTTTTGAATTTTTGCTCCAAAACTTCATTTTGCCCCCTCATCTCTTCTATTTTATATTTTTACCCACATTTTAAATTTTCTATAAATACCCCCACCCATTCCAGTTTCCCTAAACACTTTATCTCAATCTCTCATTCTCTCCATTCTCCAACTCTCCATTATTCTCTCTAATCTCTATTCTCTAATAATTTCATTCTTACTCTCTCTCTCTCTCTCTCTTTAGTCTCTACTCTCACTCTCTCTCTATTCTCTACACTAATAATCTGCCATTCTAAATTTATAATACTATATTAAAAATAGTATTCTCTAAACACTCCACCAAATTTTATATTTTACTTAATATATTTATGCGTAGTTATTAATTTTGATATTTATTCTTATGTTTTATGTATATTTAATATTTATGGGTTTTTTTATGGTTAGTATATTGAAAGTATACAAATAAGGTTAAATTGCTTAAGACGTACCTAGAGGGGGGTGGGGGGGTGTGAATAGGTTTTTCACCTAATTTCAATCCCTTGAACAAACTTAAGTTTGTCCCTCAAGGTAGCCTTACATACAACACAAATAACATGGAATCATACCAAGACAAGTTATCATGTGATCATTCATACATTGTCTAAGTATCAATAAGTTGTATGAGGTATAAAGAAAATACAAAAAGCAATTAACAAGAATACTTGTATATCAATATATGTTCAATCATTACAAGTATGTACAAATATTGCTATACATAAAATTCTAAATAATATTCAAAAGAAATGTAATTACAAATATGGTCAAAAGAATATATTTACAAATCACACTTTACAAAATCTTGTTTCAATATACTTCACAAGTAATTGATATGTCACAAGATAACAACATACATAAAAACAAATATAAAAGATAGAGATTGAAAGAATTAACACAAGGGATTTTTTAACGTGGTAAAACCTCCAATGAGGAAACATCCACGGGTTGAATTACAACCATTGGGTACTTATATATATTTGGAAAGTAAATTAGAAATTCCACAAAGTGACCAATCCTAGATCACCAACCCATGTGGAGTCTATGTTTACCCAATCCCTATTGGAAGATACAAAATCCCTCAATGATGTAAACCACCACATATTGGAACTCATACCAAACCAACATCGTTGGTAGATTAGAAATTTCTCAAGAGTGCATACATATCCCATGTACCCCGCTCTATCGGACTCTATGTCTAACCAAACACCCGGGCCTACCAATATATAAGCAACTCTCTATACAAGGCACACTTGCCCCTAGAAAGCCTCTCATGCATGACTATCCAAGTCCTCCCGACTCTAGCCATGACTTCTTGCTTGTCTATCCAAATCATCCCGACTCTAGGCAAGACTTCTTGCTTACCTATCCAAGTCCTCAAGACTCTAGGCAAGACTTCTTGCTTGGCTATCCGAGTCATCCCAACTCTAACCAAGACTTCATGCCTTTTACAAGGACTTCCTAGTGTGATCATGTGAATGCAAATGATGCAAACAATCAAAACGACATTGAACATGTGATCAATACATTCCATGGAACAACTAGATCTAGAGATGTGAAAACACAAGCAATAGAAATTTAGATGCAAAATCATGAATGAAAACCTAGAGCATGTGAGATCAACTAACACATAAAACTCCTAGATTCATTCATACAAATAACTCTTGAACAATTCATATACATGAGGCACAAGTTCAAGATGTTATAAACATACATAAAAAATGCTAGAATCACAAAATGTATTCAACAAGTATTCTAGTCAAAGATTTAGAGATAGGAGATATTGTTAAAAACAAATCAATCCTAGATATCTCTAAAAACACATACAAAGGCTCTAATCCTAGAAATCATCAATCAAGGATCAAAGACACATATCAAGGATTATTAATCATAAAATGAATCAATCAAGTCTCAAATAATCCTAGATGTCAATCTAATCACAATACAACTCCCAATCATGTGAAAAACAAAGAATCCAAGAATTTAGTTCACATGTGTCTCTAATTAGACTTTTCAATTAGATTGATTGTGAAGCTATCTTTCTCAATAGCATTCACTAAACATACATATACATATAGAAGAAGAAACCCCAAGCAAATTGAAGGCTTAAAAAAGATGAAATCACCAAGATATGAACTCTACCTTGATTTCACAAGCTGGTTCGGTTTTCTGAGTAGATCACTCCGAAAATCAATCAAACAGCTACAAGATCACTTGGAAAAGGTAGAGGACTCAATTACAAACAATCTCCAACTTGAATCACTCAATTCCGACTTCGTATGAGAAAGTTATGGTGTTTGGAAGTTGAGAAAATTGGAGAGAAAACTCTAGACGGGATTTCAAAACTTTTCTTCTTGAAAAACAAATGGAGGGAGATGGAGAGATTTAAAAGGAAAGAGAAGAGGGGCATTTTTGTCCAACAAAATCAGACCACACCAGCCAAACCCACGTGTGGGAGGCACATGGCCTCCACACGTGGTGGTAAGGCCATGGCCTTTGGCCATCTAGCTTCTCCCGCGCACCTCTCACGTTCTTCAGCCGTATTCGGGCATCCGAACTCTGATTTCGAATCTGTTTTTGGATTATGAAACATGACTCCCTCACGCACAATGATGACTATAAAACTTTGACAAATGGTTGAGAATTCATCTCGGAAAACGATGACGAACACAACTCAACGAATGAGAACGAAAAGTAGCGTATCTACATCGTTTGGACTCGAAACTAAATGAATGAGTAACCAAAATGACCGAGACTCAATAAGGAATCAATTAAGATCATGTACAAGTCCAAAACACAAGAAACACAAACATACAAACACAAGTTCACATATGAATGTCATTTCCTAGACATAGTCTTAGAACATGCAACTCTAAAATGTATGATCATTTGAGTTCAATGCATGAGCATATAAAAACATGTGAATGTGTTATAAAAATGATGCACAACGATGCAGGGACACTTATGAATGATTTGTGTGTGTGTGCCTATGCCTTGTAAGAGGAATGAGGTCAATTATACCTTTAATGAGCAATGAAGCTAATTCCCCTTAATAAGCCATCATCTTGCATGTACCATAGTCAAATCTTTCTTTGAAGCTTTGTATCATCATCAATGAGACCACATAAACATTACAAGATAAACAACGTTTTGATATGGAATACATGCCAACAACAACCAAAAACCTAACATATATTTATGAGTTAATATTTGTATGCTTTGTTATAAATTTTAATATTAAATCTTAGAATCTTTGATTTTAGTAAATTTATCATTTTATGAATTTATGTCTAGTAATTAATTTTAATATTTGTATATTTTAATTATTTGTTTAGTTAGTAAATTGATGATTTTATGTTTAGTAATTGATTTTAATGTTTATGCCTTTATGGTTAGTAAATTGATGATTTTATGTTTATTAATTAATTTTAATATTTTTATGCTTAGTAATTTAGTATATTTATGATTAAATGCTTAGTAATTAATTTTAATATTTTTATACTTAGTATATTTATGATTAAATGCTTAGTAATTAATTTTAATATTTTTATGCTTAGTATATTTATCATTGAATGCTTAGTAATTAACTTTAATATTTGTATGCTTATTATATTTATGATTTTATGTTTAGTAATTAATTTTAATGTTTATGGTTAGTAAATTGATGATTTTATTTTTTATGTTTAGTAATTAATTTTAATAATTTTATGCTTAGTATATGTATATTTATGATTAAACACTTAGTAATTAATTTTAATATTTTTATACTTATTATATTTTTGATTAAATGCTTAGTAATTAATTTTAATATTTTTATGCTTAGTATATGTACATTTATGACTAAATGCTTAGTCTTATGCTTAGTTTTTAATGACTAAAGAGTTAATATTTGTATTGTAGGAAATGGAATATCATCCTCAATTTTTGGACGGTCTTAACATGGAGGACGATTATTATGACCTTTTCGGGTCGAAGGCTACGGCAGCGGGACCTTCTGGTTCCGGCGCAACACCGACATCACTTGTTCCCAAACCTAAAATGCACACATTAAACGTATGGCAGTGTTTTAAGATAGTACAGAAGACTATGCCAAACGGTCAAGTCATGGACGGAGCTCAATATAGGTTTTGTCCTAAGCACTATGTCACTTCTAGGGGGGACTGGTCATTTATGAAGGCATATGGAGAAATGTATGCCTGCACACGGACAAAAAGACACTACACCCCAGACACAATTACAATGACACCCAGACGGGTCTGTTTCAACATGGCGTTATGACCCCGTGGTTGCTAGAGAGTCCATGGCATGTTACATTGCATGCACTGATCAACTGATTAATTTCGGTGATAATGTTTTTTACGAAGAATTTATTCAAATTGCATACAACCCCCAATTTAAAACTGTTTCTAGAAACACTACTAGGAATGATTTGATAAAATGTTTTCAAACCCAACGAGATCAGTTGAAGGCTGAATTACAGCAGCTAACTGTCTCTATTGCATTAACTTCCGATATTTGGAACACATGTTCCAAACAAGACTATTTAACTGTCACAGGACATTATTTAGACTCTGATTGGAATTTACAAAAAAAAAAAAAAAAAAAAAAGTTCTTTGTTTTCGTCCTATGGATTATGCACATACCGTGGGAAATATTTTTCATGTCATTAAATCTATTTTAGAAACTTTTGAAATAACTAATCGCATCATTTCTATCACATTAGATAATACATCTGCAAATACTAGCTCTATTGCATTGTTTTTTGAAAAAAATATCCCGCAACATGGGGGTTATTTCTTCCATCAACGGTGTGCATATCATATCATTATTTTAGTTGTACAATTTGGTATGAAGGTAGTAAGCGATCGTATAGATCACATCAGAGATACTCTTGCTTGGATCTGCAGTTCTAATCCAAGATTGAATGAATTTGGTAGATACTGTAAAACCTTCGGTCTACGACCCCAAAGATTCCTAACAAATATGCCGGTAAGGTGGAACTCTACTTACTTAATGCTACAAAATGCTTTAGATTATGATACACCTATTTCAGGTTTTTATAACATGAAAATGTCTGAACTTGGCCGTCCAGCACTCACCCCAGGTGATTAGCATATGGCAAAGATCTTTGTTAAATTTTTAAATGTTTTTTACGATTCCACTGTAACTCTTTCCGGGGTCTATTACCCCACAACTTCCCTAGCAATCCATCTTATTGTGGAAATGTCTGAATTGTTAAACAATTATAGAGGAGATGATATCTTAGGCCCGACAGTTGTTGCCATAGAAGCCAAGTTTAAAAAATACTGGTCTACAATTCCTTTACTTTATGCTTTAGGTGTTATAATAGATCCTAGGGTTAAATTATTTGGTTTTGAAGCATTGCTAGAGTATCTTGGTGAAATTTTGAGCATAGATTATTCTACACATGTTATTGACATTCGAACCCAGTTGTTCGAAGTTCTTAGTTCTTATGAGTGCAGGTATGGCGACGTTGCACAGCAACCATTAGAAGAACTAGACACACTCCCAAATCAGACAAGTTAGAACATTCTAAAACCCAAAAATAAAGTAGGCACATCAAGTTCTTTTTCTTCACGAGCTGGTGCAACTTTCGGTGCCAAACTGAAAAGTTACCTTGAAGCTCAATTCGACGACAGATTTGAAAGAGAGAAGGGATTTGATCTGTTGCTATGGTGGAAGACCTACGACTATAAATATCTGGTCCTGTCACACCTAGCACGTGACGTACTGGTTATCCCTATCTCCACTATTTCCTCAGAACAGGTTTTCAGCACGACTGGAAGAATTGTTGAAGAAAGAAGAAGTTCTTTGACTCCAGAGATGGTGGAGGTATTGGCATGCATTCCGGATTGGGAGCATGCTCGAAAAAGGTTGCAAAATAAAATGGTAGACAAACAACTTATTCAAAATTTCAGTAATTTGTATGTCGAAGAGAGTTCCGGCAGTAACCAAATCTAGGACTTCTAGGTTATACATGTATATTAACTTGTAATACGATTGCACTATTATTCCCTTACCAAGTTTTTATCCCACTGGGTTTTTCTTGGTAAGGTTATTAATGAGGCAATCATGTAAATATGTAATACTGAGATCCGAAATAAATAAATAATTCTTCATTTCATATTTTCATAATTTCATCTATTTTTATTTTCTTTAAACTTTTAGCTTTATTTATTCTTTGAATTATTATTAGGTTTTTAGTTTGTGTTGGCATATATTCCATATCAAAACAATGTTTTTCTTGTATGTGACTAATGGTCATAGGTTGATGATTTAAAGCTTCAAAGAAAGATGTGGCCAAAAGATCAAGTAAGAAGTTGCCTTTGAAGGGGAATGGACTACTTTGCACAATTAAGGTAATATAGACCTCATTCTTCTTCAAGGCAATAGGCACACACACAAAAATCATTTATATATGTCTCTGAATCATTGTACAACATTTATATAGAACATTCACATGTTTTTACATGCTCATGCATTGAACTCGAATTCTCATACATTGTAGAATTGCATGTTCCAAGACTATGTATAGGAAACGGCATACATGTGTGATATTGTGCTTATATGTTTTCATTTTATTGTTTTTAGACTTGAATATGATCTCTTATGATTCCTTATTGAGTCCCGGTCATTTCGGTTACCTATTTTTCGTTTTCATTCGTTGAGTTGTGTTCGTCTTCATTTCTCGAGATGAATTCTCAACCTTTTGTCAAAGTTTCATAGTCGTTGTTATGCGTGAGGGAGTCACGAATCATAATCCAAAAATGGATTCATAATCCGAAAATGGATTCGTAATCAGAGTTTGGAGGCCCGGATATGGCCGAAGAACGTGAGCGGAGCGCGAGAGGGACAAGCAAGGCCAAAAGACCGAGCTTGTTGTCCACGTGTGAGCCACATGTGACACACGGGCTGGACAGCCCTCTTTCCACATGTGTCACACGTGGTCCACACGTGGATGACACATGGCTGCTCCTGATTGGGTAGCTTCTCTCTCTCTTGCTTCCTTTTAAATATTTTCATTCCCTCTCATTTTCAAGAAAGAAGAAAAAGAAGAAAGAAAGAAGAATCCCATCAGATTTTTCCTCTCCAATTTTCTCACCTTCCAAGCACTATAACTTCCTCATACGAAGTCGGATTTGAGTGATTCAAATTGGAGATTGTTCGTAATTGAGTCCTCTACCTTTTTCAAGTGATCTTGTAGTCATTTGATTGAGTTTTCAAGGTGTTCTACCCAGAAAATTGTGACAGCTCGTGATTTGGAGGTATTGACTTTATCTTTGTGATTTCTGCTTTTATAAACTTCAATTTGCTTGGGGTTTCTTCTTTTATATGTATGTATATATTTAGTGAATGCTATTGAGAAAGATAGCTTCATAATTGATCTTAATCAAAAGTCTAATTAGAGACACTTGTGAACTAGAATATTTGATTCTATGATTTTTCACATGTTTGAGAGTTGTCTTGCGATTAGATTGACATCTGGGATTATTTGAGACTTGATTGAATGATTTTATGATTGATAATCCTTGAAATATATTTTGATCCTTTGATTGATGAAATCTTGGATTAAGGCTCTTGTATGTGTTTTTAGAGATATCTAGGATTAAATTGATTTATCAATATATACTCTCTAAATCTTTGGCTAGATTACTCATTGAATACATTCTAGGTTTCTAGCATTTATTTGTATGTTTATAACATCTTGATATTGTGCTTCATGATTATGATATATTCAAGTGTTATACGTGTGAATGGAATTATGAGCTTTTGTGTTTAGGTGTATTTACATGCTCTAGTTTAATTCATGTTTTTGCTTCTAGACTTTTATGCTTGTGTTCTCACATGTTTAGGTCTAGTTGTTCCATAGAATATATTGATCACATATTCTATGTTGTGTTGATTGTGATTTGCATCATTTGTATCACTTAGATCATTTGCCTTGAGGAAAGGTTGAAGTCTCTTTCAAAGTGAGTGAAGCTTTGTATTGAGCAAGAAGTCTTGGCTAGGAATGAGTTCCGGATAGCCAAGTGAAAGTCTTAGCAAGGAGTTGCATACTCCGGATGGTTGAGCTATGGGAGCTTAACTAGGATCCTAGTGATCTAGATTGCTAAGCAAGGGAATCTTCCTAGAGGCTTGAGAGCCTTAGATAGGAAGTTGCTTCCTAGAGGTGTAGGACACACCTGGGATAGGAAGTAGGCTTAGTAATTCACTAGCCCGATGGTAGATTAGGATTTGATAGCTTGAGACGAATATCATAGAGTTGATAGTCTTGAGTGTGTATGTCCTTTTTATATAGTGGATTTGCTTTGCCAGTGGTTGTGGATTCAACCCGTGGATGTTTTCTCTTTGGAGGTTTACCACATAAAAATCTTGTATTCATTGTCTTTTTCTCTATCTCTTTTATATTGTGTTTGTGTATGTGTTAACTTGTTGTATTTTATTTACTTATGTTGTATATTTGAACAAGTACTTGTAAAGAGTGATTTGTAGAACAATCCTCTTTAAATTAATTTGTATTTGTAATCTTTCATATTTGGTTATTCTTGTATATAGATATATTTGATCACTCTTGTAATAACTTTGAACAATATTGATATACAAGATATTCTTTGTTTTTGTATTTTAGTGATATTATACCTCATACAACAACTTGTTATATGTAGACATTGCTTAAATAAGGAGATGCATATCGTGTCTATATATGAATGTTCCGTTTATATATTGTATGTAAAGCTACCTTGATGGACAAACATAAGTTTGTTCAATGGATTGAAATTAGGCAAAAAACCTATTCCCCCCCTCTTTAGGTACGATTTAAGTAATTTAACCTTGTCTGTATACTTTCAATTATTTTTTAAAATAAAATAATAAATCTTTCTATTTTCTACATTTTTTATTAGACTAAAATAATAAATAAGATAGTCAAATTACAATTAAAAATATTTAAACAATATTATAATGTAACAATTTAAACAATATTATAATTTAACAAAGAAACAAACTAACAATTGAATTAAAATATTGGAAAAAAAAAAACGCTCGGTCTGCCGGGTCGACCCGGACTGGCCTGCCAAGCCGGCGGGCTCGGCCCGGCAGCCCGACCGTTTTTTTTTTTAAAATAAAAAATAAAAAATTTGACCGTTGCTGACGTCAGCAAACAGTCACATTTTGAAAAAATGCTCAAAAATTTCATTTTGACCCATCATCTCTTCTATTTTATATTTTTACCCACATTTTAAATTTTTCTATAATTACCCCCACCCATTCCAATTTACATACACTTTCTCTCAATCTCTCAATCTCTCAATCTCTCATTATCTCTATTCTCTACACTAGTCACTAGTCACTACTATCTACTAATATACTATTCTAAATTTATAATACTATATTACTAATATTATTCTCTAATCTCTCCACCAACTCACCAAGGCACCAAAGCTCAAAGGTATGTTTTTCCTTTAATTGTTATGAATTAATTTTATGTTTTAGTTTTTAAATTTTATACTTATACATAATATATATATATGCTTAGTCATTAATTTTGATATTTATTCTTATGTTTTTTGTATATTTAATATTTATGGCTTTATGCGTAGTATATTTATGATTTAATATTTTTATGCTTAGTATATTTTTGATTAAATTTAAATGCTTAGTAATAAGTAATAACTAATAAGTAGTATATTACTATACTTATGATTAAATGCTTAGTATATTACTATATTGTAGGAAATGGATCATGATCATCCTCAATTTTCGACGGAAACAGTAGCGGGACCTTCTGGTTCTGGTGCAACACCGACATCACATCCTCCCAATCACATTTCAAATTCAAACATATGGTAGTGTTTTGACAAAGAAGAAATACCAAACCCAGATGGTAGGGTCACAATAAAATATCACTGTAAGTTTTGTAAACTCTTATTTACCAGTTGTATTTCTAAGTCAGGAACCAGTAATTTGCAAAGGCATATGAGCAAATGCATGGCTGGACACTGACAAGTCGACACAATAACTATAACCCGGACATAACTACAACGGAATCGAGACAGGCCCGTTACGACTTCGCGTATGAAGTATGTAGTATGCTAGAGACTTAGAGAGTAGAGATTGCACTCTTTTCCCTTACCAAGTTTTTATCCCACTGGGTTATTCTTGGAAAGGATTTTAATGAGGCAAGTAAGCAATCATGTAATAATGAAAATCTGAAATAAATAAATAATTTTTCATTTCATATTTTCATAATTCATGTATTTTTTTTATTTTCTTTAATATTTTATCTTTATTTATTCTTTGAATTATTTTATTAAAAGAAATAATAAATCTATCTATTTTTTTAATTACACTAAAATAATAAATAAAATAGACAAATTACAATTAAAATGACATAATTTAAATTATTTAAACAAAATATATATTTAATATTTACTAAATTGAATTAAAATATCTAAATTTTTCTTAAAACAAATGGTAGCATGTGCCGACCCGACCCGGCACATGTGGCACATGTCGGGCCTCCCGTTTTTGAAAACGGGCCGGCCCGCCCATGGCACAGCAAGTTGTTGTGCCATGCCAGGCCGAGCCAGTTTTAAAAAACGGCCCCATTCGTCCCGGAACATGTGGGCTATGCCTACCCACATTGCCACCACTACAAACAATCCTCCATATGCATCTTCCAAAAGCTAACATTCACACCATCATATTTCTCAACCTTGTATGACTCATTTTCAGACCCCATTGCTTCCACTCAAACCAATAATGGCAAAGAAACTGAACTGGTCAACAAAAGTCAAACTGGGGCAAAATCTAACCGAATCTGAAACATTTTGTTTCAATGTCAAAGGTAATAGATCTGGAAGATTTGACCACACTGAGTCTGCTGGTGTTGTTGAGTTTCTTAGATTCGTGACAGATCGGTGTAGATCTGACAATAACCGTTCGGGTTCTTCTACAAAACTTCATCGGTTAATTTTACGACGTTCCTGTGCTTAGTTAACAATGGCCCAAAAGGAAAAACTTGTATATCGGTACTTTCTGCTTCTAGTGGTGTTGAAGGTGACTATTCACACTCTGAATCATGCAAGTAGTCCAAAAATCATTGCCAACCGATTCGACACTTTTTTAGTGCTTATTTGATAATGATTTAGAAGAGTTTATTGTAGATCGGCTCTTTCTGAATCTTTTAGTGGTAGTGGTGACTTCTCATTCGCAGCTATCGATGGAGACTACTCTAGCAACGGTGGTTTCGATAGTGGCTGCTATTCTGGACTCTGGGAACTTCATGCTACTGGATCCTCAACTCTGAATCTTACCCTAGTACTCCCTAAGCCTCAAAACTAGGCTCTAATACCAGTTGTTTGGGATGTATAGGCTTAGGGAATACGAGCAATCAAATCACACAAGCAAAGAAAATAAGGAGGCACGAGACTTTACGTGGTTCACCTATGTCCACGAGGTGCACTTGCACTAAATTTTTAATATGAAATCGGTGTTTACAATAATGAAGCACTATCTCTCTCCCTATGGCTCTTAACATTCGTTTCTCTCTTGTGTATCACTCACATCACACAACTCATCAAACTTTACACACAAGAATTACATGAGTATTTATAATAAAGTTCTAGTCTAAAACTAGTAGGAATCATTTCATAAATAAAACAATGAAACACTGTTAAGTAGGATAAAGAACCAATCCTAAACATAATTGGATTCAGGCTTCACAACCCAATAGAGAGTGTGAGAACAAGTACCCATGATTCTGACATGGCAACTAGGTTAATGATTATCATTATTGTATTAGCAACATTTCTTATGATTTCATTATTTTGTAGCTCAGTTGGGCTTGGGAGGTGTGTGACAACTTCAAAAGCTTATTGTTGTTAAGTGTGAAGCCTGATGAATTAATGCACCTCTGATGAATTAAATGCACCTCCCACCACCATTTATTGTTGGGTTGTTGGCAAGTTAGCTTCATTGATGACTGTGGTGAACCTTGAGCACTATAAATACTCTTGTAGTTTCATTGTAAGTGTGCCAAGCAGAGAAGAGAGAAAATAGTGAGAGTTGAGAGAGATAGTGCTTCACTATTGTAATTATCGATTTCATAGTGGAAGTTGAGTGCAGGTGCGCTCCGTGGATGTAGGCTTTTGCTGAACCACGTAAAATCTCGTGTCTCTTATTTTTCTTTTGCTTGTGTGCGTATCCCCTAAGCCGGTTTTAATCTCTAACAACTGGTATCAGAGCTTTGGTTTCAAGGCTTAGGGTGTAATAGGGAAGGATCCAGAGTTGAGGATTCTGTAGCACAAGGTTCCAGGAGTCCGAAACAGCAGCCGCACAACTAACGCGCCGTCGGAGCAATCACTGTCGGAATAGTAGCCGCCGGAAAAGTCGCTGCCGGCCACGGAGAATGAGTTATCACCTCCCATACTATTAGAATCAAAAAGTACTGTTATACAAGTTTCCCTTCTGGTCCGTCGTCAAAAGATCACCGGAAAGTGGTCAAATCGGCTGACGAAGGTTGAAGAGGAGCCATTTCGCCGCCTAGTTGCTGCCGGCGAGTTGAGTGACCACACCACCACGAAAAGAAGTGGAAAGAGATGATCTTCAAGATTGTCTTCTAGGTTGTCATCAACCAAGCACCAGAAAATCCTCAAATCGGTCGTTAAAGTCTTTTGAACCGAACGGTTATCGTCAGATCTATGTTGATCCGTCGTGAATCTGAGAAAACCGACACCACCAGCAGACTCAGTGTGTTGAAATCTTTCAGATCTAGTTCCTTTGACACTAAAACAGAAAGTTTCAAATTTTGGCTGGATTTCGACTGGATTCCGTCTAGGTTTGACTTTTTCGTTGACCAGTTCAGATTGCTTGCCGTTCATAGTTTGAGTGGGAGCAATGGGGTCTGAGAAGGATACATACAAGATAGAGAAATTCAACGGTACGAATTTTAACTTTAGAGGATGCAGATGGAGGACTATCTGTACCAGAAGGACTTGTATTTGCTGATAGTAGAAAAGCCGAAGGACACGTCCAATGAAGAATGGGTGGTCAAATGTAAAACAAAAGACATGATCGATGCACAGTGGATAGTTTTGGACCGAAAAGCGCTAGCAATTCGACTTAGTTTGTCGAAACCAGTCGCCTTCAACATCAAAGGTCAAGAGACAGCGGCAGATCTCATGAAGGCCCTATCGAATTTATATGAGCAGCCTTCCATAGCAAGGAAGGTCCATATAATAAAGAAGCTTATAAATCTGAAGATGTCAGAAAATCAGAGCTTTAAGGAGCACCTGAATGTGTTTAACGAGGTAACAGATGATTTAAATTCGGTTTCCATAGTATTTGATGATGAGGTGTTAGCAGGCATAATTCTAAGCCTGATGCCGGAGAGTTGGAGTACGACATGTCAATCGATCGCCAACTCGTTCGGAAAAGAAAAGTTAGCCTTCCAACAGGTCGTAGACATGATTATGACCCAGGAAATCAGGATGCGTGAAGAAGGATTAGGGGCATCATCTTCAGCACTGAACATGGAAGGTAGAGAAAGTAGAAACCGGAATCGGAACAAAAATCAACAAGGTAGATCAAAGTCAAGAGGAAGATCCAAGTCCAGGAATCGTTAAGGCAATAATTCAGGTAATCAGCAGCGAAGCAAGAAAGATATCGAGTGCTGGATTTGTGGCAAGATGGGTCACTACTCTAGTGAGTGTAGATCTGGAAAGAAAGATAATGGCAAGAGTAGTTCGAATTGTGTCTTAGAGGAGGCAGACGATTGCCTTATTTGCACATTGGAAAGCAAGACGGACTCTTGGGTGTTGGACTCAGGGCGTCATTCCATGCCACCTCACACAAGGATTTGTTTGAGAACTTCGTCTCTAGAAATTTCGGTAAGGTGTATCTTGGTGACGATCAAGCATGCGACATTACCGGGAAAGGAGATGTGAAGATCCAGCTGAATGGGTCAGTCTGGAAACTCAACAATGTGAGACACATACCAGACTTGAGGAAGAATTTGATCTCCATTGAGCAGTTAGCGTCAGACGGTTATGTGACGACTTTCATAGGAGATAAGTGGAAGATCTCGAAAGGAGCAATGATAATCGCCCGAGGAACTAAGAATGAGACTCTTTACACGACTACCAATGGGTATGGTTTAGCCGCAGTGGCGGAAGGTAAAGAGGATCCAAATTTGTGGCACCAGAGGTTTGGGCATATAAGTAGTCAGGGGCTGAAGTGTCTGCATTCGAGAGGTAAACTGCCAGGGTTAAAGTCTGTTGAGGTTGATTTCTGTGAAAGTTGCATTCTTGGGAAGCAGAAGCGAGTGAGCTTCAAGAAGACCGGAAAAGCACCGGCAAAGGAGAAGTTTGAACTAGTGCACACCAACGTATGGGGTCTAGCTTCAGTCTCATCGACCAGAGGTAAACAGTATTTTGTCACTTTCATCGATGACCATTCCAGGAAGGTATGGGTTTACTTCTTATCACACAAGTCTGATGTGTTTGAAGCTTACAAGAAATAGAAAGCTATGGTTGAGAATGAGACAGGGTTGAAGATCAAGAAGCTACGTTCAGACAATGGTGGAGAATACGAAGACAACGAGTTCAAGAAGTTTTGCTACCAGAACGGGAAAAAGCTCAGAAGGACGGTGCCAGGTACACCGCAGCAAAATGGTACAGCAGAACGTATGAACAGGACATTGACTGAGAGAGCCAGAAGCATGAGCCTACAGTCAGGGTTATCGAAGCAGTTCTGGGCATAAGTAGTCAATACAACAGCGTACTTGATCAATAGAGGACCATCAAAGCCTTTGGACCTCGCTATACTAGAAGAGATCTAGACTGGGAAAGAGGTAAAACTTTCTCATTTGAAAGTGTTTGTGTAAGGATTCCCATTATTGATTGACTTATTTCGTGGACAAACCACAAGTTGGGGTTTGAATTGTAAGGGTAGATTAGGTGATTGAAGACCAACATCGAAGGCCCTCTTCAAGACCTCAAGGTGACAAGCACTCCAAAGGTATATTTCTAGTGCTTAGTTTTCACTGAAGAGATCTAGAAGCACACAAACACTTAGCATACTTGCATATATGTGCATACTCTTCACATGTCACAGTACACACTAGTACTTTGATTGATTATATCTTGTTGTGTGTTTTTTGTGTCTTGTTATTCGTTTCCTGAATATGTTCTGAAACATCCGCACTTGCACGATTATGAGCTTGGGTTTGCGCGAAGATCGCCTTCGGAGAATGCCCTTGGCTTCTCCTTTGGTTTCACCTTCAGTGGTGAAATGGCGGTTTGATCGGCGGCCACGACCGCCGAATGGAAACCGCCGTTTGATTCCAGAGATCTCTAGATTGGATCTGTGGTTACGATCGGTGGCTAGGCCGCCGAAAACCGTCGAATTAGACCTGATGTATTTATTATTCTCGGATTCTGTTCGGCGGTTTAATCGGCGGCCTGGCCGTCGAATGAAACCCCCGAATTAGATATTTTTAGGTCGGTTTCTTTTTTAAGTTTTGATAGGCGGTTTCGATTGACCGCCGAATCTGGTTGCCGAATGATCCCCTGCTTCTCGGGTTCAATTCGGTGGTTAAATTCTGCGGCCATGACCGTTGAATGAAACCGCCGATCGGTGATTTCAAGGGCAATCTTGTCTTTTCACTTGCCCTGTTCTTGATGTCTATAAATATCATACTCTCATTTCTCTAAGCTAGTTCTCTGATTCAAAAGAACCCTAAACTTCAAAAAGAGAAACTTGAGAGAAAAACAATCAAGAACTCATTTTTATACACTCAAAACCATTCTCATATGCATCTAAATATCATCTAGTATTTTCTAGCATAGTTAGGATGCTTGCTTGCATGGGTTTTGCTCAACACACTTGCTTTGGTATGTTCTTCACTAATCTCATCTAAGCTTAGTGTTTTATTTATCAAAGAAATCTCTTATATTATTTGTATGCTCTTAGAATATATTCTAGATACAAAATAGAGATTATTGTGTTGACATGTTTGAGTGTTGTATTTTGATAGCAACATCTAGGTTATTTAATCTATGATTTGCTAAGCTTTATGACATGTCATTTAGCTATTGACATCTATGATTGCATTTATTGTTATCTAATCATTCTAGATAAGCATCTAAGGTTACCTAGCTTTATTTGCTCATTGAATATCATTATATATTCACATAGGTTGTAATCTCTTCATTGAGAAGTAAGTCTTGCATGTAGCTTCCGGGATTAGGTTGCTTAGATTGCAAGCAATTGGACTAGGTTCACTTATACCGGGATTAGGTAGGTGTGTGATTATATTCCGGGAGTAGGTTGTAATCGTTTAACACATTTAGTGGATTCGTGGTTCGAGTGTGGCACACTATACAGCCCGTGGTTTTTCCCATGAGGGTTTCCACGTAAATATCAAGTGTCTTTTATATTTCCGCACCATATTACACTTGTTATTGTATTGACTAGTTTGGGGCATTTTCGTAAATTGACTAAACGCAAAAATTGGGTAAAATTGGTAAAATCTATTCACCCCCCCCCCCCCCCCCCTCCCCCTCCCCCTCTAGATTATTATTAGATCACACCGAGTTATTTGTTTCAGTTTGGGTGTGTATCTTATGTACATGTAAGTGATCATGCAAGGAGCAAGTTGGATGCCAAATCAGTGAAATGTACCTTGGTGGGTTATGGTGAAGACGAGTTTGGATATAAACTCTAGGATGACCAAAACCGTAAGATGATTAGGAGTAGAGATGTTGTCTTCAACGAGAAGGTCATGTACAACGATAGGAACACACAGACGTTTGAGCAAATAGAGTCAGACTACTTTGGGCCAGAGGATGTATCAGGTGGTAGGATCGTGGAACATGGTTGTCAGAAAAATGAAGAACAAGGTGTGCAACCTCAGGTTGAAGAACTTATACCATAAAATGAAATTCCAACACAACATAGTCTGATAGGTCAGAGGGTACTGAATCCACAGGTTGGGAATGCCTTGAGAAGATCCCCAACCGCCCAGAGTACATTACAAAAATCCGCTCGCCCATATATACTGAATAGAAGGTACTTGCATTACTTGTTGCTTACAGATGCGGGAGAACCTGAATGCTATGATAAGGCATGTCAGGGTGAAAATGCGAGCAAGTGGGAGCTTGCAATGAAGGATGAGATGAAGTCACTTGTATCTAATCAGACTTGGGAGTTAGCCAAGTTGCCTAGAGGAAAGAAAGCTCTACAGAACAAATGGGTGTTTCGAATTAAGGAAGAACATGATGGTTTTAAGAGATACAAGGCGAGACTGGTGGTCAAAGGCTTTCAGCAAAAGGAAGGTATTGATTTCACCGATATTTTTTCTCCTGTTGTTAAACTAACGACGATCCGGTTAGTATTAAGCATTGTTGCAGTAAAGGGGCTATATCTTGAGCAGTTGGATGTCAAAACTGCATTTCTTCATGGAGATTTGGAGGAAGAGATATACATGGAGCAACCAGAGGGGTTTGTAGAAAAGGGCAATGAAGAGATGGTTTGCAGATTGACAAAGAGCTTGTATGGTTTGAAACAAGCTCCCCGACAATGGTATAAGAAGTTTGATGAGTTTATGCAAGGGAATGGGTACTTCAGATGCAATGCTGACCATTGCTGCTACTTCAAAAATGTTAAGTCGAGTTTCATAATATTGTTACTTTATGTTGATGACATGTTAGTAGCTGGTGCAAATATGGAAGAGATTAACAATTTGAAGAAGCCATTGTCGAGTGAATTCGAAATAAAGGATTTGGGTGCAGCAAAGCAAATACTTGGAATGAAGATTAGCAAAGACGAACAGGGAGGTACTTTGCAACTGTCTCAAGCAGAGTACATTCGTAAGGTGTTACAGAGGTTCAACATGAGCGATGCAAAGCCGGTCAAAACACCATTAGCTAGTCACTTTAGATTTTCCAAGGAGCAGTGTCCAGAGACAGACGAAGAAAAGGACTTCATAGCTAGAATACCATATGCCTCTGCCATTGGAAGCCTGATGTACGCCATGGTTTGCACGAGACCAGACATTTCTCATGCAGTAGGAGTTGTGAGTAGATACATGTCTAATCCAGGCAAGCAACACTGGGAAGCAGTGAAATGGATCCTAAGGTACCTGCGAGGTACGATAGAGAAGTGTTTAACCTTAAAAAAAAAAATGAGCTCAAGCTGGAAGGTTATGTGGATTCCGATTTTGCTAGAAAGGTGGATCATAGGAGGAGCACCACATGATATGTGTTCACACTGGGGAGTACCGCTATTAGTTGAGTTTCTCAGTTGTAGAAGATAGTGACAATATCTACAACTGAAGCGAAATATGTGGCTGTGACTGAAGCTAGCAAAGATCTTATATGGTTACAGGGGTTGTTAGCAGAGTTAGGATTCGAGCAAGAGATGAACGTGTTGCACAGTGATAGTCAGAGTGCAATACACTTGGCAAAGAATTTGGCGTTCCATTCTAGGACCAAGCACATAGACTTGCGCTACCATTTCATTCGGTCGTTAATCGAGGATGGGGTGTTAAAACTTGTGAAGATCGCAGGGAGTAAGAATTTGGCTGACATGTTAACCAAACCAGTCACTACGGAGAAACTGGAGCTGTGCGCAGCTTCAGTGGGTCTTCAAGGTTGAAGACAGAGAAGGATGAGCGCACCGTACCTATCCACTAGTCATCGGAGGAGGAGGAAGAAGTCCACTCGAGTTTCAGTTTTCAAGTGGGAGATTGTTAAGTGTGAAGCCTGATGAATTAATGCACCTCTGATGAATTAAATGCACCTCCCACCCTTGAGCAGTATAAATACTCTTGTAGTTTCATTATAAGTGTGCCAAGCAGAGAAGATAGAAAATAGTGAGAGTTGAGAGAGATAGTGCTTCATGATCGAACCAAAATTGGTATGATTTTGGCCCTCATTTCCTTCTCCTTTTGCTTGATTCTCGGGCATTATCCCGTGATTTAATTATGAAAATTAAGTGTTTTCAGGAATTTATAGAGTTCAGGGGCATTAAAGTAATATTGGAGAAATAGGGGTAAAGGTGTAAATTCTGATGAAGTTTTGAAGTTATCGCAAATACAGAAGAGTTCGGGAGGCTATTCGTAATTTGCCAAGCAAAGCAGGCAAGTGTGCCATGTGGACAGCTAAACGGTGCGTTTTGAACATAGCTGATTAAAGGACTTCTTAGTGCACATCAGGCCACTGTTAAGCGCACCCTAAATTGAAGCCCAAACCTGCGTGCACCCCAAAACGGTGCGTTGCAGCATGGCCCAAGTGCTGGCCCAACTACCTCAAAGGCACCTGCATACACCCCACACCACCGTCTAAGTGCACCCCATCTGGACAATTAGTGAAATGGTGCGTTTCATGAGTGGGCTCATGTCTCACTTCTAAGCATACCCCAGTCCTCTTCTAAACACACCCCTTTTGAGACACAATAGCAGCAACGCATTTGCACCCCACTTTCTTGCTGATTGCACCACAATTACTATTCACCTTCTCCTTCCTCTCACGCGTGCAGACCACCATTGACGCCCCTCCAAACCCTAAGGCCGCCGCTTGAAACTACCCATTTTTCGACCTATTTTCGGTCGGTTTTTGACCAGAATTAATGGCCAACCGAACGGCAATCCCCTCGTTCCATTTTCGACCTTCCAAATTGCCGGAATCTTCAAGCTCCAATTCACGCCCAAATCTTCCCATTTTACCTCTAGGTCGCCATTTTGCATCCCAAGGTCGCCATGGTGACAGGAAGTGATTTTTGGTACCTGATGGCTTCGCCACATTGTCGCCCAAGAGGTCGTCTGTTGCCAAAACCGCGAACATCACTGTGCTTTTCTCTGATTGGCCAATTTTGGCTGGAAAATTACGAAAAGGCCCCCTTGAGGGGCCAAAATGGAAATTTGACAAGTATAGGAGGCGTTTTGGTAATTTTACCATCCGTGACCTAATTCAAAAATACTATAAATTCATCCCTCTTTTCAATTTGAAATCAAATCCTATTCTCTCCTACCTATCTCCTTTCCATCCTAGGATCACTATCAATCATCTCCCAAATTCCTCTATTTCTATACTTGAACTGATCTAATCCCATCTAAACCTCAACACCAAACCTTGACTACTTCCCTAAATCATTCCTCTCCTATCATTTCTCCACCCAAATTCCTTTGTCACTTTCCACCAAAACATCCACATTTCAAGACATATCCTCTACTTCCATTCCTTGCATTTAGGAGCATAAAGAAGAAGAAGGATCAAGCTTAAAGAAAGAGGCTCAAGGGTGATTTCCTTACTATTTACTTCTTTTCATTTATTGCTAATATGTGTAACTAAACCCCTAATCTAGGGGATAGATTTGAGGATCAATTGGTTATGGGTATTAGCTTTATCTTGTAGTGAATCTCTTATGTGTTCTATTCATTCAAATTATTAGATTCTATTCATTATGTAATTGACTTGTATATCACTTGTTAATTGCAATCTTGAGTAGAGTAATATGTTATATATTCATATTTGGATTGACACTCCTTGTGTGATTAAGAACCCATTGAATATGATAGATTAGTGGTGGGTATATCAACCCCACTAATCTAAGCCTTTAGTGGTTGACATAGTGAGATTGGAACATTTAAGTTGATATATGGCATTACCCACACTCAAGTGCTAATCAATTTATTCCCTAGCTATCTTATTAATTGTTTTCATCACTATTCTTATCAAGGTTGTTGAGTCTTCTATTTTTCATATCACCATATTTTTTTAGTTAGGTTTATTTTGTATGTATGTTTGATGGTTTGACAAACCATACACTCATTCATCCATTTATGATTTATTTTATTGCATATAGATTAGCTAATTAATTCAACATATTACTCTAATTCTCTGTGGAACGAATTCTAAGCTTACCACTTTACTAATTTTCAAAACTTAAAATATATTGCGTAAAAATTCATTTTATAAACATTTTTTTGGTAATTCGCAATTTGGTAACGACGCAAAAAGCGAGTCATCACTTCACTATTGTAATTATCGATTTCATAGTGGAAGTTGAGTCTGGGTGCGCTCCGTGGATGTAGGCTTTTGCTGAACCACGTAAAATCTCGTGTCTCTTATTTTTCTTTTGCTTGTATGCATATCCCCTAAGCCGGTTTTAATCCCTAACAATTGTGAGCTTACTGTAATTGGGGTGGAAGTAGTAGGGACATCACTCATCAGGTATTATTTTATAGAACTAGGTTGTGTATTTTTAAATTTAGCATTCAATGTTGCATCTACTTGTTTAACAAAGAAGTGAAAGAACGTTCGCATATCCTCATTTCTACTCTTCTCTGTATCAGCTAAAATTGTTATGATAGCAAGTAACAATAAGATGAAAGTGAACTTCGGATTCAAGGACTATATAGACTGTATGATTTTATTGGTCACTAGGTCACGTTTAATTTTTGTTGTGTAAGAAACTTACATACTAATGGTTGCAATTCATAAATGTCGAGTATGTAAGATGATTCGTCACTATATGAAGCTAAGGAATGCATTGGGAAAGAAGGTGATAAAACTGAAGACAAGACATGTAACCAAGCACCCAAGTGTGCAAATTTTAAGGGACAAGGATGGATCATTATATCTGGTTTCTGGTTTGTTTCTTTTTAGCTTTATACTGCTATTGTCATAATTCTATGGAAGGTGCCCCCTTTCAAAGAAAGTTTTTTTTTTTTTGAACAGTAAATAAACCTGACACTGTTGCAACTTAAAATCATTCTGGTCTGATTTCTCCATCAAACAACATAGATAACTTTTTCATAAAATTTAAATCAAAATAGAGACAGACAAGATTTCAGAGTCACTAAAAATAGCAAGGACAAAGTTCCTAAACACCATAAAGCATGACAACTCCAGATTTTTTGTTACTTTCTCAGTGATCATACTCATGGGAAACTGACCTCTCCGAGCATCGGTAGTCTGATCGAACCAAAATTGGTATGATTTTGGTCCCCATCTCCTTCTCCTTTTGTTCGATTCTTGGGCATTATCCCGTGATTTAATGGTGTAAATTAAGTGTTTTCAGGTTTTATTAGAACACAAGGGCATTTGCGAAGAAGATGAAGAATTTGGTGCAAAAAGACTCACAAATAGGTGAAATAGGGCATTCTCGATATTTGAGCAAGAAAAGTCGCCACATGGTCGCCATGGCGACAGAGGAAATTGCAAAGCATCTCATGGTCGCCATGGCGACCTACACTTGCAAATGGCGACCACATAGGAATTCCAACGTAGGAATTCCAAAGTGGGAATGGTCGCCACTTGGTCGCCATTTGGTAGCCATGGCGACAGAATAACCCATGAGAGGTCGCCATTTGTGTTCGCCATGGCGACCTAGAAGGACAAGTGGCGACCACATTGGAATTCCAGCGTAGGAATTCCAGTGTTGGCATTCAGGAGGGGTATTTTTGTCATTTCATACCCATTTCATACCCTAGCTTTTCACACCTATAAATACATCACTATTTTTCCTCTTTTTGACAACTCTTGACCACCAAGAAACCTCCTTTCTCCACCATTCCTTTTCTCTCCATTTTCTCTCCTACCTAAACTTAACATCTAGATTACCTCCCCTAATCATTCCTTTTCTTCCCATCTTCTCCACAAATCTCCTTAGTCACTTCCCATTTGACTCCACCTATCTAGACATATCCTCATCATCCACTCTTTACACAAGGAGCATCAAAGGCAAGGATCAAGCTTACAAAAGGAGGCCCATGGGTGATTTCCTAATCTTTTACTTGCCTTCCCTTTGATTGTAATATGTGTAATTAAATCCCCTTTCTAGGGTTTTGATGTGAGAACATTTGGATTGGGATTTGCTTAAGCTTTAATATATTTTTAATCTCTATTTGTGTTCTATTCATTTTATAATTAGAATCTATTCATTATGTAATTGACATGTATACCCACTAGTTGATTATAATCTTGCTTAGGATAATTTGTTATGTAATCTTGATTGGATTGACAACCTTGATGGATTGAGAACATAGTGAGTAGGATAGATTGTCGGAGGGTATATCAACCACGATAATTGATCGAACCTAAATTGGTACGATTTTGGCCCCTATTTCCTTCTCCTTTTGCTTGATTCTTGGGCATTATCCCGTGATTTAATGGTGTAAATTAAGTGTTTTCAGGAATTTATAGAGTTCAGGGGCATTGGAGTAATTTTGGTGAAAAAGGGGCAAAAGTGTAAAATATGGAGGAAGATTGAAGTTATTGTGATATTGGAAGAGATCAGGGGGCTGTCAGTAATTCGCCAGGCCAATCAGCATGCAACGCCACGTTAGCGCGATGACACGGTGCGTTTTGGTGTATGGGTGATTATTGGGCTTCTAAGCGCACCCACATCAATTGCCTTGCGCGCCCAAATTAAAAGCCCAAAGTCAAACGGTGTCGTTTTGAGTAAGAGCTTTAAGTGTGGGCCTGAGCCCAAATCATCACCTAACTTGTGCAGCCCACCCCTTTAAGTTAAACGGTGCGTTTAGAGGGTGTGGGCCTCTAAACGCACCAGTCCATTAGCTGATTACACCCCCTTTAGGCCTAATCTGCTGCAGCCCTATTTACACCCCACCAACCTGCTAAATACCCCCCAAAACTATTCATCTTCTTCTCCAAACGAGCAGCAGCCATGGCTCAACTCACCAAACCCTTGGCCGACCGAAAATGGGCTCAAACGGACCTACCGGTGGCCGGTTTCCGGTCCAAAATTACGGCAAAGTCAACGGCTTCACCGTCGCAACAATTTCGGCCCTTCAATTGGCCGGAATCCGGCCACCCATATCACGCCCAAATTGCCCTTTGTCGCTCCCAAGCCCAAACCGCGACGAAACCGCGTAAATCGAGGTCGCGGTTTGCATTCCGAGGTCGCCATGGCGACAGGGAGTCATTTTGGCTCCAGATTTGTCGCTATTTGGGTCGCTCTAAGGGTCGCCATTTGAACATCAATCGACCTCCTTTGCTGTACATTTCTGATTGGTGGGGAAAATTACACAATGACCCCCTCTGTTGGACTAAATGGTAATTTGCCATGGTCAGGGGGTGTTTTGGTAATTTGCCACCCGAGACCTAATTTGAAAATCCTATAAATTCATCACATTTTTCCTCTTTTGGACAACTCTTGACCACCAAGAAACCTCCTTTCTCCACCATTCCTTTTCTCTCCATTTTCTCTCCTACCTAAACTTAACATCTAGATTACCTCCCCTAATCATTCCTTTTCTTCCCATCTTCTCCACAAATCTCCTTAGTCACTTCCCATTTGGCTCCACCTATCTAGACACATCCTCATCATCCACTCTTTACACAAGGAGCATCAAAGGCAAGGAAAGGATCAAGCTTACAAAAGGAGACCCATGGGTGATTTCCTAATCTTTTACTTGTCTTCCCTTTGATTGTAATATGTGTAATTAAATCCCCTTTCTAGGGTTTTGATGTGAGAATATTTGGATTGGGATTTGCTTAAGCTTTAATATATTTTAATTTCTATTTGTGTTCTATTCATTTTATAATTAGATTCTTTGCATTATATAATTGACATGTATATCCACTAGTTGATTATAATCTTGCTTAGGATAATTTGTTATATAATCTTGATTGGATTGACAACCTTGATGGATTGAGAACATAGTGAATAGGATAGATTGTCGGAGGGTATATCAACCGCGATAATCTAAGCCGATAATTGTAACTAATCGATCCCACCATGACCCCTTCTCCTTAATCGGTTAGGCATTGTGGTGGGAAGTTGTTTAGGGTTCATAATAATGGCCTAAGCACATTTTAGAAATCAATTGGTTAACATTTGTGAGATTTGTTCACTAAAGTAGCTTGATAAGCATTTCCCGTAATTCATTTGTGATCCCATTAATTCCCTAGCTATTCTCTTAATTGTTTATTCCATTATCTTATCTAGATTTGTTAAGTATTTCTTTTATTAGTTATTAGGTTTATTTTTCATGTATGTTTGATGGCTTGACAACCCATTCACTCATCCATATTTTTATGATTTATTTTATTGCATATAGATTAGTTAATTTATTCAACTAATCACCTTAATTCCCTGTGGAACAAATCCCACTTGCCACTTTACTAATTTTCTATCTAAGTGGTGAAAAATCGGTTTTATAAACGATCACATTTAAATATCATTTTGTTGAGTACACAAACGACGCTCATCAAAATTGGCGCCGCTGCCGGGGAATTAAAGCGGTTGTTGAATCAATTAACTTTTCTTGTTTAGTTTTTATTAATTTTTAGTCTTTTAGTTGTTTTTAGTCTTTTAGTTTCTTTTTACTTCTTTGGTAGTTTTTGTTTCTTTTGTTTCAGGATTCTATGGATTTCTTCATGCAAAATCAAGGGCCTAGCTACGAGACTCATGGGAATGGCTTCAATGCGGATTGGTGGATGAACCAAGATTCCTTCTCATCATGCCAATCAAATGCCATAGATGATGAGAGGAAAAATTTCATGGAGGATCACTTTCGGGAGATTGAGGGCATCCATGCTTCTCAACGAAAGACCATGGAGTTATTCCAATCCGCACAACGAGCACATGAGGAGAGGATGTCTAACCATGTGATCCCTAGTTGGCCGGATCAATCAATAGAATCGGTGTATCCCAAGCAAGGGAGGACAAGGAGCCGTGTACACGCTCTTGTACAAGTATTTGAGAATGGTGCGGAAATCGAGGATGAACCGCCTAGGAACCAAGAGCGAAGCACGAAGTTAGAGGAAAAATTGTCTTTGCTTCAAGAGAGATTGATGGAAACCTCCCAAGGGAAGGAAGAATTGGAAAGAAAATTACAACTCACGATGAAGGAGTTAGAAGATAAGGAGGCCTTGGGGAAGGTGAAGATTGAAGAGCTTGAAGGGAAAAATGAGAAGCTCACTCTTGAAGTAAACATGCTCAAAGAAGAAAATGCTACCTTACGGAGGAAGGTAGAAGAAGTCTCCAACAAGAACAAGGAGTTGGAAATACAAGTTAGGAGACTTGAAGTTGAGAGGAATTCCACATCAAAGGAATTCGAAGACCTTGCAAGGCTATTTGAAGAATTTGAAGAAGAGTGTGCAAGGAAGACAAGAAAGATGCTTATGGAAGTGGAGCGGAAGGAAAAAGCTTTGGAAGAAATGAAGGAGGCACTTGGTAGGAAGGATGAAGCCCTCAAAATAGCAAAAGTGAAGGAGTGTGACTACATTGTCTATGTAGACAAGGTGGAAAAAGAAGTCAAGGCGCTACAAATGTCAAAGAAGTCAAGGAGTTCTGTTCTGGTCTGCATCAATCAACTTGCTTATATATAGCTTTCATGTCCCAAGTGTGTGATTCTGCTTCAAAAACAAATTCCAACCAACAAACATTTTGGTGCATTTCCCTTTGAAGAGAACCGCCGTATATAATATGAAAATCTACACCAAAACAGTACCAAGGGATTTTTAATACTTGAAATGTTCAACCGTCCTACTCATTTCATTTTTTCACTACTTTTCTACTCATTGATACTATTTGAGTTTTCTCAAGGCAATATGATTAGAAGAATCAATTATATATTCTATTGTTCTATTAATTTTCTAATTATTTTTATAGTTTTAAATTATAGTATTATTGTTTTTGTTCATTACTAAAATTATTTGATTGTTTGTCTATTAACTTTGATATAGTAACCATGTCGGTACAAATTTTGTGTCTGAATATGAAAAACTTCTAAAAACAAAAATTAAAAACTATTTCAATCTCAAAAAGAGGCTCTCAATATATTGCTTAGTAGAATAAATTTTTCAAAATTAAAACTAATAAAATCACACTAATATCAATAATATCACCGGAAAGATTAAATGAATTAGCTTTAAAAGAAAATAAAAATACATAAAGATTAGTGAAAGTTCATTTTAAGTCAAAGTTTTATACAACATCCTTCTCATCTCTGAATTGAAACTACCAAGACGTTCACATACAAAATCATATACGTATATAAGGCCTCGTTTGGTACGTTGTATTGTATTGTATTGGATTGCATTGGACTGTATTGTATTGGACTGTATTATTCTTATGCAATCATGTGTTTGGTGATATTTTGTATTAGATTGTATTATGCTGTATTAACTAATACAACCTTCTATTCTGTATTAGATAATACGATATCCACCGTATTAGACCAATTAAAATGTATTAGCTAATACAATACAGTAAACAGTCCAAAATAAACCAAACATTGTATTGTATTATTCTAATACATTTTAAACTCCTAATACAATACAGTGCGGCGCACCAAACGAGCCCTTAACGTGAACAGACGCATACGACATATATGAGCAAATGAATTCATGACTAAAAATTTCAATCAAAAAACCATCAAGATTGTTAAACAAATCGAAAAATGGGTCGGGCCCAACTAACCCGGCACTTACTTGTACGAATGCGGTCCGCGTACAAACCCAAACCGCAAATCTCAAGACCCGCATTTTACCCCAATTTTCACCTGCATTATTTATGGGTAAGTTAAGGGTCCACATTAAACCCGTTCAAAAAATATGTTTCAGAAAAGACGCACATAGGGGTGGGTATGGATTGGTTTGGGTTGAGTTTGACTATACCCAAACCAAACCATACCATTATAAAATCGGTTTATTTTTTTACAACCCAAACCAAATCATTTATAAGGTAAAACCAAACCAATCAAAACCAATAAAAATCGGTTTGGTTCGGTTTGGTTTAACGGTTTAAGAAAATAATTACATTATTTTTTTTATTTGAATAAATATAATAATATAAAATTATCAATATAAGTAGTTAAACCAATTATCAATAAAATAAATAATAATACTAAATTTAACTCAAATACAGAATGATAATCGTTAAAATAAATAAAAATTCAAGTGTAGAACGCCTAAAACTTATATAAAAAAAACTAAATTGTTTAAGTTTCCAAATTAATAATATATATCACCGTCGAAGCAACTACTTTGAAGTTTCGAAGTTTACTCCTTGTTGCATTAGGTTAACTTCAGTTTTTATTTGTTTTCTCCGATAATTTAATTAATAATATATATATATATCTATATATATATAAGTATGTAATGGTTTGGGTTGGGTTATACGGTTTAATAAAACGCAACCCATAAACCAACCCAAACCGATTGGGTTGCTCAAAAACAACCCAATTGGTTTATTTTATTTAACGAAACCAAACCAACCCACTTAAATTGATTTGGTTTGGACGGGTTGATCGGTTTGGCGGTTTGAGTGCCCACCCCTAGACACACATATCATCATTCATTCTCTCTCACCTCTAACAAGAACCCATAACCACCGTTGCCCCCACCAACAATTCTCTCTCCGTCATCAACTACACCCTCCACGACTGTCGATCCTTAAACAGAGACACAGAGAAGAATTTGAAGAAACAACATATAAGCCCGCCTAATTTCTTTTAGAGCATCTCCAATGCTAACATGGCTTGTATTTAAAAAAAGTGGTGACATGTCAACATTGTCAAGACATTTGCTTTCTATGTGGGGCCTAAATAAACTTGATAGACAACCAAATGAAAAATTGGTAATGCTTCACTTGTAAAACACCTATTTTTAATGACATGGCAATTTGTTATATTATTTTACTATTTAAAATTTTACCAAACTATAACTACCCAACATAGTACACTGTCCGATCTAAAATAAAACTCAAAAACTCAACTACAAGAAATACAAAGAAGAGAAGAGATTGTTCATTAAGACGACTGTTTAGGTAAGTTTTATTTTTTATTTTTTATTATTTTAATTTATTAATTGTGTCTTTGTTTTGTACACTATATTGTTGGTTATTAATCTTAATTAAATGGGACTTGTTTGTTGTAAATTACAAATTTCATTATTATGATTTGTTTCTAGGATTGTTTCTAGGTAATTTTTTCTTTGTTAATGTAAATATACACTTAAATAATATATACGGATGTATTTGCATACCAACTGTTTGATAAAATTACTCAAACAAAGACACAACTAGGAAACCTATTGGGTTGAAAATAATTCTTCTAAATAATGTATTATATTCAACATCAAGCAAGTCCAGCTCTTGCAAATGGAGATCCAATTAATGACGTGTATAATAACAAGAAGTTAATCCGGTGTATGCTTCTTTTAAGAATGCTGCTTTTTTTTTGGCATAATAAAACTTCTTTTGAGAACGTCACTGCTTTGATAAGTTAATCTGGAATAATATCTTTCAAAAAAAAAATCTGGAATAATACCTTGGACATTCAAAATCACTAGATTCAATATTCAGTTTAAAAACACTGGACAGAATTCCTTAAGTTGTTTGTTGGGAAGAATTGATTAATACACGATACTCATTACTTGAATCACAAAATGTGAACTAGATCTAATAGAAACACTTCAAATCTTCCACAAACTCCATAAACAAAAATCTGTGAAACAGTGGCTAGTGTAAAATCATGGTACATATCCAATTAAATGAACCCATAAATGAGTGACCCACCAAAATTATGCAGCTCAAAACTTTACTAACTCATTTTTATTTTTATTTTTGATTCACAAACTATCCATTATTTATGGCTTGATTATCTATTATAATTCTCCTTTCAACAAAATCATCACATTGACAACAGCTTTTCACATCATTCTGTTGAATCCTAATAGTAGATGGGAGAGTTTTCAAGGCACTTTATTATTCTCTACAAAGTATACTAGTGCATATAGATATGTCCTTAGAGAGCATGTATACATAAATATGAAAATCTACATCAAAAAGTTCGAAGCGATATCAATATGTCATCAGTGAATTAGATTTTTCATAATTCTGGGAATCTATGAATGAATCCAACATCAGTATCCCATAGCTCCTGTAATTACTCACCATCTTTGTTTGAGCTCTGTTCCATGTCAATTGGTTGAACATAAACCATTGAATACAATGGAATTTATTGTCATACTAGTCAAAATAATCCCCACCAACTCGCATTTTCTGAACCTGCGTCTACCTAAAAGAGGAGAACAATTATCAAAAAATAGTATACTCAATCCGGCCGGTGTTTACTGTAGAGGTCAATGGCAATTAGTGGACTCTGCTTTAATGGCACATGCAGAGGCACCACACCCTGTCCTCACTGTGCCTAACAACTAACGCCCTACCTTTGTTTTGCATTAAATGAGTTACCATAATGTGATTGATGTTAAATTATAATATATGCTAGGCATGAAACTTGAACACTGAGTATCTATCCTTTCTTGCAATATTCACTTAATTATCTAGAGATGAACACACGGATTATGACTCCCTTGTAGGTTCTAATAATGTCATGATGAGTTGCTTTGTCTCAACCGCACATATTAAAATCCTTTCTATTCTTGCCAACTCTTGCACTGCCTAACAGGACAATTCATAAGTTATAACTTTTCATTTTCCGATCAACTTCCATTATGTTGTTGACCATAGTTTCCCACTCAAATCCACACCCTTGACCACCATTAGATTTTGTTACAATCTGAGATGGATAAAGGAATATATGTTTTAGATTTAATGCACAATTTCATGGATTTTCATATAGTCAGGCAAAATAAAAATCCGGATCCATGAAATATAATAAATTGCTAAAAAAATGTTAAAATTTAAAACAACAAGAACATGAATTTGTTACTTTGTTTCAGAGATTGAAGAGAGCTCTAGGCAGTCCTCTTGTTGGTTCAGGTCCTGTAAGCGAGAGAGCTTCTAAAATAACTAACAAGATTTCGTTTTTAAATTCGATTACAAAGAAATAGTTTTTCAAATGAAAGAACCACTACAACCCAACTCATCTCTGGCTTTGCTGCTCCCACCAGAATCTAAAGAAAGAACAACCAGCAAGGGTGACAATCCCAGAAACAATTGAACACATACAATCAATCACAAACGGAAGGCAATTTCTAAGAGCAATTATGATGACATTTTTTCTAAATTAGAATATCTCAGTCTCATACAACATAAGTGTAAGAAAAAGCTTTACTAACTCAATTAATTGAACAAATAAGGACCTGTAACATTTATATATACACAGATTACTATTAACAAAGCCATAAGAAAATAAATTAAAGAAACAAAACAAAAGATACCAAACCCAGATCAAATACCTCTTTGATTGAAGACCAGAACAAAGGTAGGGATCAGATGAGGAATCTGGAATGAATAAAAAAAGAAATGTTTTAGAGATATAATAAAAACTGAAAAAAATCAGTTGAATGTTGGTCGAAATAATCAGATAACAAGCAACAAATGTGGAGATAGAGTGGGTTTCTATTTTCAATTGTGTGAGACAGATGTAAACGTACCGTCGATGTTGTCGATGTCGAGTTCTGGCTTCTGATGTCGAGTTCTGGCTTCTGATGTCGAGTTCTAGCTTCTGCTTTTGTGATGGAGTTGTCATGATCAATAATGCATGCTGGTTGTGGGAAGCAAAGCAACTTGGACTCTTGGAGAGGAAGAAGAACTTGCCATAGCTTGAACAGAAGAAAGAAATCGATCAATTTGATTTTTTTTTTCTTATTTGGGTCTTTCAGTGCCAAGAGAGAAAGACAAAGAGAAAGAAGGCGGCAAATGAAAAATCAAGTACAAGAAATAGCGGGTTTTGCTGACTAAGCCAAAATATGGCTGTCGAACAGAGCCTCTGATTTCAGAGGGTCACCTTGACGGTGTCTAAAATTTTTTTTGCCACCTCAGCTTGAAGATGAATGACCACAGCTGCATTGGAGAAGGATATTTTAGCTAATTGGCTGTTTATCCTATGTGGCACCTATTTTTTTCACAACCCATGTTAGCATTGGAGATGCTCTAAGAGTGAAGAAACAAAAATCAACTTCTAGTAAATCTTATTAGAATATGGGTATTTAGTTGTATTATGTATTTAAGATGTTTGAATAAATGTCACATAGAAATATTTGCACAATTGTTTTTAACAGTGTAATAAAAGGACAATATTGTCTATAAGTGATCAAAAATTCAATTTGGAGTGAAATGTCTATCACTTTGTTGGATAACGCCTGTTAACGGTGTGTGTTTTTACTAATTGCTGCACAAACGACCTCTAATTTTAGGCATAATTGCATGCATATGGAACTTTTACCCATACTTGTACAAATGTTCCCTACCGTTAGTTGACTTCCGTTAACTCTAACCGTTGACCACAATTTTAACCCACAATGACTAAAGTGCCTCTAGTTACCAATTTAGATTAATAATTAAAAAAGGAAACTGAAAAGACAAAGAAAACAATAAAACAAAATCAATCATTTTTTTTTTCTCTTTCATTTTCTCAACCCCCAAATACAAACCAAAAATAAACTTAACAAACAAAAACTAAAACTCAATCCTACAAATCAAAACCAAAACTCAAATCCTCAAACAACAACCAAAAATCAAATCCACAAATAAAAATCAAAATCCATCAATACCATAACCAGTTAACCACATCTATTAAAAAAAATAAAATTAGAACTTACTATTGAAGTTCTATTTTATTTTTTTTAATGGATGTGGTTAACTGGTTGTGGAATTGATGGATTTGGGTTTTCTTTTGTGGATTTGATTTTTGATTGTTGTTTGAGGATTTTAGTTTTGGTTTTGATTTTTGGGATTGAGTTTTAGTTTTTGTTTGTTAATTTTTTTTTGGATTGTGTTTGGGGTTTGAGAAAATGAAAGAGAAAAAAAATGATTGGTTTTGTTTTTTTTTTTTTTTGTTTTTTTTTTTTTTTTTGTCTATTCTGTTTCGTTTTTTAATTATTAATTTAAATAATAAAATAGGTAACTAGGGGCACTTTAGTCATTGTGGGTTAAAATTGTGGTCAACGGTTTGAGTTAATAGAAGTCAACTAACGGCAGAGGACGTTTGTGCAATTATGGGTAAAAGTTCCATATACATACAATTATATATGTCTAAACTTAGGGGACGTTTGTGCAATAAGTCCTCTTCTTCTTCTTTTTTTTTTTACTTTTTGTCTTTGTTGGGGTTGATTTTGACTTTGCATAGTTTGGGTTGTAAAATGTTTTAATTTATGGGGTGAATAACACCCAACTCCCCTAAGGTTTGCTCTTTTACACGCGGAATCGACTTTATCAAAAACTGACACTTAACTCCCCTACCATTAGTCAACATCTATCTAATTTAACAGTTGACCATTTATTTAAAGGGTAATTTCTTCATTCAATATGGTTGTAATGATTTAGATCACTTTCGAATTTTAAATTGAAATTTGAAAATGAAAAAAATAAATAGACGAATTACTTCTAGAAAACGAATCTCTCTCTCTCTAGAAAAACCAAAACTTTTCTCTCTCTGGAACCTGATTGTTGAAGAAGCTGAATCGCAAAGTTGTTATTATCACCATCATCATCATGCATGCATTGTCCCTGTGTTGGTGTTCATCGAAGAAGTTGAAAGGTAATCATGGTGGGCGTGAAGAACGTAAGTGTTTGGTTTTCAACATATGTTGTTGGGGTTGTTTGAACTGATGTTCTACTTGCTGGGTAATATGTGTGGTGGTGGATGTGAGTATGTGATGTTATAATGGATGTCTAGTTGATGATTATTCTAATTTAAGTTCCTCAAAAAATTTATTAGTTCTCAATCCCCTCTTTAGATTCTTTTCTGTTTGTCTCTCATGGCAAATCTTACACTTCATTGTTTTGCTAAGACCAATTTGAGCAAATCAACTTCATTCTCAGTTAATCAGCCCTGGGTAACCAACTAATATAGATTATGCAGTTAATTTGTTCGACAAAATGCCTAGATGAAACTGTGTTGATGAATTTTTATTTTTTATTTTTTTTGTAAATATTCATTTGGAGATTGATTCGGTGGATGTATTTGGGTGTGTTGTGGAGGTTGAAATTGGGTTTTTTTAGGGAGGTTTTACAAAGGAGGCACCTCATCTTCAGTGCCGGCCCTAAGCTGGTTCACCTGCCCTAGGCCCAACATCAAAAGGCCCCCAAAAAAATGTAAATGCAAAACTGATTATGTTGGGCACAAATGTTTTTTTTTTTTTTAAAAGGTCCAATCATAAAGTTACTTGTTTTCTTTTTTTTTGAAATGATGGATCCATTTTATTTTATTTTTTTCATTTCAAATCGGTCTAATTATTTATTTTTTTAAGAAAAACCAATAAACTCAGAAAACAGACATATTAATTGTTCTCAAGCCCAAATCTGCTTCAGAGTTTAGATAAACAAAATTCCGAAGCAAAGTCCAAACATTACAATTTATGGTTTCGTACTTTCATCTTTTTTCTAATTGATTTAAGTGGTCTGGAATCGACTGCTCCTCATTTCTACTCCTCATCTTTTTTCTAATTGATTTTTTTTCGTGGATATTAAATTTATGAGAGTAATTCAGTAAGTTTCAATTAATTGACAAAACTATTAACTATATAGGAGTTGATTGAAACAATAAAATTACTCTTAATATAAGAGTAGATCGAAAACAATAAATTTGTAACTTAAAAAAAAAAAAAATCCAAACATATATACGTGATCAAATTCAGTGCAAATATTAAGTTCATTGAACTTTAAAAAGTCTAAACATTTGTAAAAAAATAAAAAATAAAAACAAAATCCAAACACATGCACATGGTCAAATTTTGTTACATAAAGCACTAATATGGAAATTCTTGAATTTAATTGAAGTTGCAAAGTGGACTTTAAGAGGATGAATGCAATAAGAAAAAACAAGGTCAATCATTTGAAATTTGCTGTTTTGATAAGTATTATGAATTTTGTATTTTGATGGTATAAAACCCGATTTAAAACGGTTTTAAATCTGTTATCAAAGTAACAAAACAAAATCAATTTTCGATATTGGTACCGCGTAAATTATATACTACGAAAAAACATATTATATATATCCATGCGGAATTGAACAGATGTGCCCGGTGCCCATTTTAAATTTTTCGCCCCGGGCTTCCATAAACTCAGGACCAGCCCTGCTCCTCTTGCACAAAGCTTGGTTTTGGAGGAGACCAGGCGATGGGGAGCTCTAGCTTCCTCCATTGGAGGACATCGCTGGTGACGGCTATGTTGGCCTCCGTAGGTAAAATATGGTAGGGGTATTTTTGTATTTCTATGATCAAACTAAGTCAGCCGTGTAATTGATTTGGGTTGTAAAACTCTGGCTTAAAAAATTCTGGTAAAAATCCGGATCAAAGAATATGGGTCAAAAATGGGTAAAATATCCGGGTTTAAACTTGTCAGGTTAAAAACCAGTTCTGTTGCAGGTCGGGTTCATAAAAAGGGTCCGGTCCGGGTCTAGACCCTTTTTATTTTATGCGGGCTTATGCGGGTCTGGGTGCTGTCCGTGTTTGGACCGCATTTTGCCAATTAGTAGTTACTACTTACTACTAGGTATCGGTCGTGTACCATTTTGTTTTCTCAGTCCCCCAGACTCCCAGTCCATTAAGTCGACGTCGTTTTTCTCTCTTTCTGAAATTATCTCGTGTTTGGCTGCCGAGAAACAGCATGAATGATACAACAGATATAATTTCTTTTTGTTCAATTACTTCTTGACTAATTGATCGATGAATATTGGGAAAATCACTGAATGAGAAACATGTAAAGATAGAAACTTCATATTAAATTTATATAGTTTTTATTGACTACTTTTGTAATAGTAATTTCAATATTTTTTACAAATATGAGGGAGCAGTTTTGTTGTGGTAGAATTTTAGCTGATTGTAAAACTATGATGCTGCACTTTAGAAAATCATGAATGCGTAAATAGGGTTGTAAATGGATTGGTTGCTGCACTTTAGCTGATAGTTTGTTTCCATTGCTGATATATGAATCTGCCTCAAATATGTTGTGAGTTGTGACCGCATTTAAGTTTTATAATGGATTATATCTGAATCTCAATTGATTATAGTTTTTATGTTTATCGACGAAAATAATTAATGTTGTTACTTTTATATCTTCCTTTACTAGATTCAGATCCTTACTTGTTCAAATTTATATTAGATTGAACATTGTTTGATTGAACTTTGACTCATTAGTTCGATCTTGTAATCTATATATCAACATATTTGGGTCAGAATTAGGTTCACATCACTCCGTATACGTGCATGTATTTCTTATTTGTTTTGTAAGTTCTGTACTATTTATTATTAGATTTTCAAGTATTTCATAGTTGAGTTAAAGTTCAGTGATAACGGTTGTTAGCTTTTAAGAATTGTTTTACTAAGTTGGACACTTGGAATTTTGCAGTTGTACCATCAGGAATTTGTTTAGCCTTTCCTTCACGTATACCGGCATTTGCCTCCAATGACAACAGGAAATGCTATGCCATCATTGGATATTTTAGGTACTTGATCAAACTTCTCTGTAACTAACAGTACATTTTTTTCCTCTTCTCATACTGTCCTTTTCATCTCTCCTAGTTAGAGAACCTGATGGTTTCTCCGTCTGGAGTGGGTCCCCATTCGGCAATGGTCAACCCAGTATCAAGCTCGAAAGATTTGCATGTACCAATGTAAAATTGTGTGAGGATAGATCCAGACTGATGGTGATGAAATCCGACTCTATTATTGTAAAGTTTGATTTTGTAATTGAATAATATTATTGAATCAATACAATATGATTTATACAAGAGGACTCCTTGTTCTACAAGTCTACTATTCTACAAATTAGGAATACAAATCTGTTACAAAGAGGAAACTAATTAATCTCTAATAATAACATTCCTAAACCAACACAAAGAAGTCAACTTTCCTAACACTCCCCCTCAAGTTGGAGAGTGAATATCAAGAACTCCCAACTTGTGAACCATGGGAATGAAACTTTCTTTTCCCAAGGCTTTTGTGAAAACATCTGCCAGCTGATGTGAAGACCCGACATGTCTTGTAACTACCCATCCATTTTGAATTTTGTCTCTGATAAAATGACAGTCCATTTCTATGTGTCGAGTTCTTTCATGAAAGACAGGATTGGCTGCAATATGTAATGCTGCTTTATTATCACAAAATAGTAATGCAGGTTTTGGATGAACTATACCCAAGTCTGTAAGAAGATATCTGAGCCATGATAATTCACAACATGCACCCGCCATAGCCCTATATTCAGCCTCTGCTGATGAAAGGGAGACAGTTTTCTGTCTTTTTGATCTCCAAGATATCAGAGAAGATCCGAGAAAAACACAATAGCCTGTAGTGGATCTTCGAGTGATTGGACAACCCGCCCAATCTGAATCACAATATGCACGCAAGGTTAGATCATCATGTGAAGAGAACAAAATACCTTGACCTGGCGCATTTTTAAGATAACGAAGAATTCGAAGAGCAGCTTCCATGTGAGGCTTTCGCGGTTCATGCATGAACCTGCTAAGAATGTGAACCGAATAGGTTATATCTGGCCTGGTAATTGTAAGATAAATCAACCGCCCAACGAGCCTTCTATAACGAGAAGGATCTTTAAGCAATTCTCCATTGTTAGACAGTTTCAGACCTTTTTCCATAGGAAACTCCACAGGTGCTGCCCCTAATAAACCTGCATCTTTAATAATCTCTAATGCATATTTACGCTGAGAAATGTATATGCCCTTTTGAGAACGTGAAACCTCAATACCAAGAAAAAATCTTAAGTTTCCAAGATCTTTGATACGAAAACGGTTGTGAAGGAATGCTTTGAGTGTAGAAATAGCTTGAGGATCATTACCGGTAATCAATATGTCGTCCACATATATCAAAAGAAAGGTAGAAGACTTGCCTTGTTGTCGTGTAAACAATGAGTAATCAGCTTTAGATTGGACATAACTAGCTGCCTGGATAGCATCTGAAAATTTTTCAAACCATTGACGGGAAGCTTGCTTGAGACCATACAAGGATTTGTGGAGGCGGCACACCATATTCTCCCCCTGTCGCCGAAGACCAGGAGGAAGGGACATAAAAACTTCCTCGTGAAGATCACCATGAAGAAAAGCATTGTTGACATCGAGTTGATGAAGAGGCCAATTGTGGACAGCAGCAAGAGCCAACAAGCATCGAATAGTTACTATCTTAGCAGTGGGAGAAAAAGTCTCGTGATAATCAACCCCTTCCATTTGTGTGAAACCTTTTGCCACTAACCGCGCTTTGTAGCGCTCAATCGACCCATCAAAATGATGCTTGATTTTGTAAACCCAACGACATCTAATAGGTTTCTTTCCAGGTGGTAATGAAGTCAGAGTCCATGTATTATTGTCATGGAGAGCCTGCAATTCTGCTTTCATCGCCGCTTGCCACTCAGGATGAGGTGCGGCTTCATCATATGTCTGGGGCTCAACAACTTGACTGACTTGAGCAACAAAAGAAAAGTGTGTAGGCGAATAACGATGATATGGCAAATACTTGTTGAGAGGATATCGTGTACCTTTGATGGGACCTGACGACAAAGAAGACGATTGATCAGAGATGGGCAGCGTGACTTGGTTGCAAACGAAATCTCTGAGCAGAACCGATGGTGTAGGAGTGCGTTCGAAGCGACGAAGTGGAGGTGGTGGGATGGGTTGGGTTGAATCGGCTGGAGCAGTTACTAAAGATGAATCATTGGTTTCTTGGATATCAACAGTTTGGTTTTCCATATTTAATGGTACTGGTGGTAGCTGTGGTCTCTCTATCTCTACTGGTGGATCGGTTAATCTCTCAACAGGTGTTTGTTGATTAATCACGGGGATTTCTGGTTCAATCTGGTAAGGGTCAGGTGTAGGAATGGTTGAACTATATGAAGAGACGGGATTGGCAGCGGAACTAGACTCATAGGGGAAAATATTTTCGTGAAAGATGACATCCCGACTAATGAAAACTCGATGAGTAGAGAGATCATACAACTTATACGCTTTTTGACCAACAGGATAACCAATGAAGACACTTTTGGTAGCACGAGGAGCAAACTTATGGGAGACATGTGTATTAGTGGCATACGTTAGGCAACCAAAAACTCGAAGATGAGAAAACGAAGGAGCTTTGGAGAAAAGATGCTCGAAAGGAGTTTTAAAAGAGAGAATTGGAGTGGGTAGACGATTGATGATATGAACGGCGGCAAGGACGCATTCCCCCCAAAACTTTGGAGGAAGATTGGCTTGAATTTTAAGAGCCTGTGCCGACTCAAGAATGTGTCGGTGTTTACGTTCTACAACCCCATTTTGTTGGGGAGTGTAGACACAAGAATGTTGATAAATAACTCCATGCTCATGAAAAAAAATTTGAAGAGAGGAAAATTCACCCCCGTTATCAACACGAATATTTTTAATCTTAGAATTGAATTGAGTAGAAACAAGAGAAAAAAATTGTCTCAACAAATGTTGAGTCTCATGTTTGTGTAGCATCAAAAAGATCCAGGTGAAACGAGAATAATCATCTACAATAGTAAGAAAATAATGAGCACCAGAAAGAGATGAATGTTTATAAGGACCCCAAATGTCACAATGAATAAGATCAAAAGTTTTAACACTAGAAATATAACTAACACCAAATGGAAGACAACTCTGCTTTGCCAATGGACAGACATGACAAGCATTATTACAATTAAGAGATAGATTTAACATGTGTTTAGCCATGAAACCTAATCTGGATAAAGAGACATGTCCTAGACGACGGTGCCAGGTATCTGAGGAAGTTATGATGTTGCAGGAAGGTTTATACGGGGAGATATGGGACTTATCAGTTGCTAACGCCACCAAATAATAGAGCCCATCACGCTGTTTACCCAAACCAATCGTCCTCTTCGTAGCAAGGTCCTGCAAAACACACCAATATGAAAAGAAAGTTACTAAACAATTTAAACTCCTTGTTAATCTGCTTACAGACATTAAATCAACTTTGAAGGTCGGCACATAAAGCACATCACGTAAATGAAACGTAGAATTCAAAGGTAGAGTTCCTGTGTCAAAATAGGAGCAGTCTCTCCACTTGGTAAGCGAACTGGTGGTACAGATTGACGACCATTATTATGAACCAATAGTCTAGAAGAAGAAGAAGTGATATGGTCCGTTGCTCCACTATCAATAATCCAATGCTGAAAAGGTAAATTTGACAAACCTGTAGCTACAGCAGTATTTACTTGAGGAGATTCTTCATTTCCACCTTTGTTACTCATGATGGTGAGGATTTGCTGGAGTTGGAGATCAGAAAGACCAAGTACAGCAGATTGCATCTCTTTCTTGTTTGAACTTTCTGCTTGATTGGTTGCAGGTGTGTATGTTTGAGGTTTGGATCGGTTTGTCTTGTGGTTCCGGTGGCCTGGTGGATAACCATGAAGTTTCCAGCATGTATCAATAATATGACCATCCTCATTGCAGTGAGAACAATGTGGACATCCTTCTCTACGATTAGATCGGTTGGATGGTGTGAAAGACCGATTGTTGGTTTGACGATAAGTTTGGTTGGTTCGGACTGCCATGGCTGCGGTATCAGGTGTACTCCTGGAAGCTCCAAGGGTACGCTGCTTCTCCTCTTGGCAAATTGAAGAATACGCTTGACGAACTGATGGCAACGGATTCATCAGGAGAATTTGTCCACGAACGATGCTATATGACTCATTAAGTCCCATGAGAAATTGCATCAACTTTTGGCGATCTTGTTGAGCCCCGCACGTACAAATCAGTCCATCGGTATATGAGGCTAACTCATCCCACAGGCTTTTCAATTTGGTGTAGTAGGCAGAAACCGAAAGTTGATCTTGAGTGAGATAAGCAATTTCTCGTTGAATCTGGAAGATATGGGGAGCATTGCTTTAAGAGAAGCGTTCACGAAGATCTTCCCATATTTCACGAGCAGTAGTGTAATAGATGACACTGTCAGAAATATCGGCAGCCAGAGTGTTGACGATCCATGAATGAACCATATCGTTGCATCGCAACCATGCTGCATGATCATTAGGGTTAGTTTTCGGTGAAGGTGGGTTGACAGATCCATCGACGAAACCCAACTTATTTTTTGCATTCAAAGTGACCGTCATTGCTCTCTTCCAAGTTGCATAATTATCCCCAACAAGAGGTTTTGTAACCAACATCAAACCTGGATGATCAGAATGGTGAATGAAGAACGGGCTGGAAACATTATTTCCACCCAAAGATTGAGATCCTTCGCCGAGATTAGGAACGCTTTTCCCATCCAAATTTTCACCCATGATGAAGAATAAGAAAATATGAAGAAGAAAATATGAGAAGAAGAAGAAAATATGAACTAGAAATCTTGTTCCAGCTCTGATACCATGTAAAGTTTGATTTTGTAATTGAATAATATTATTGAATCAATACAATATGATTTATACAAGAGGACTCCTTGTTCTACAAGTCTACTATTCTACAAATTAGGAATACAAATCTGTTACAAAGAGGAAACTAATTAATCTCTAATAATACAAAGAGGAAACTAATTAATCTCTAATAATAACATTCCTAAACCAACACAAAGAAGTCAACTTTCCTAACAATTATTGGCATCTATGATTGCAGCAGCTTTAAGGAGATAAAATCTTTTCAAGTCCCAAATGTTGCTGCTGCCACATTGTCACCTTGTGGGACTTATCTTCAGACATTCCAGAAATCTTCAACATTGCAAGAGAAAAATGTAGTCTTGTGGAAGATGGAGACTGGTGATGCTGTTTATCATCTATTCCAGAAGAACATGACAAAAGCCACATGGTAATTAAAATTATTGTTGAGGTATTCTATTTCAGTAGAAAACTAAATTTTCAACTCTATTTTATTCTCTCTCGTTTTTTTTTTTTTTAATAATAATTATTTTCTGTGTATAATCAACTTAATCATGCAAGCTATCACAACTCCCAATAATGTCATAACTTCACTAAATATGCAATAAGAGTGAAGATTTGCTAAACTAAGCTATAATAGACATGTCTTGATAAGATAGAACAATAAATGAAGATATGATGTTTGTTTTACTTACAAAGTGAATCAAAGAAGACCCATGCATGAGAAAGACATTAGATGCACATGAGAAGTGATGGAGGGTGAATCAATGGAAGCTTGGAAGCTTTCTTTCTCTAGAAACCTTGTCTCTTTCTCTCTTGGAAGACTAAATTTGTGGTCTAGGGTTCTTGAATCAAAGATGGGAGAAAATGGTGTTTAAATAGAGGCCAAACCAAAGCTACACCATTTTGGAAAAGTTGGAAAACAAAATTCCAGAAATTGGCTGTATGAACAGTGGTTTTTGGGGGCGAGCTACCAGCCATTTTAAAAATCAATTAGGTGCCGCTGTACGTAGGGCGAGTGTACATCGGTTTGGACGTGACAATGCATCAGCTTCAGCTTCAAGCGCCTCAAAACATGACCAAACGACATTGAAACCTTTCGTATGATATATTGTTGGAAAGGTATGGATGTCTACTTTCTATATCTTTTTATAGAATGACATTTTGATATCTGTAAAAAAATGTTATGGTCAATTGAGTGACCAAATGTCATAAATAGACAACAACAGAGTTGCCATGTTTTGGTGGTCACTTTGGAGATTTCAAAATCTATCCAAACGGTCACGAAATATTACAAATAATATATCATTGGAAAGGTATGAGTGTCTAGTTTGTTTAGAATTTTACAAAACTCAATTTCAATCTTTTTATAAAAATTTATGGTCACAGGATCATACAAAGGTCAGTTTTGAAAAAACATTTAAAACATTGAAATCCAATCTTTTGAAACTTAGACAATTTACTCCAAACAACCAAACCAAACCAAATCTAAAACTTATCTATGAGATGAATAGGACATTCTCAAATGGTCAACCATTGTGCTAAGACATGCACACCATTGTGCAAGGACGGATGTTTCCGATCACACAAATAGAAACGAATTACTAGACAATATCACACAACAAAATCCAATAAAGAGGTGCAAGTGTGAAGTGTGAAGAATGCACAAATATAAGAATTGAAACACAAATGAAAGATGAAGAAAACATGCATGAAGAAGTGTGCATGTGCAACTAATCTTTTCAAGAGGCAAATCAAGTGATTTACTTTTCGCTCTTGCTCTTGAAGTCACCGGGGATGCTTGGAAGCTTGTTAACGAGAATCTAAGCTACCCATCACATAGAAATCCAAAAATGTGGTTTGTCAATGAAATAAACCATTCAAAATATGAGGAACTTACAAATTGAATCAGTTGTTGAAGGTGATGGTAAACAAGAATCATAAAATGCAGGTCCTTCCATAAGAAATGTAATAAAAAGAGCCTTCCATAAGAAATGTAATAAAAAGAGCCTTCCATAAGAAATGTAATAAAAAGAGTAAGAAAAAAAGACTAAGGGGCTGTTCACTACAAGAAAATACCAAGTTTGTTGACAGTTTTTAACTGTATAATATTTAATTAATATTTAACTAAAAACTGTTAATATTTAATTAAATTATATTTTTTTATATTTATATACCTGCTGTCGCCACCTCACCTTCCATTGCCGGCCAATGCCACCCATCACCACCACCCACCGCCTGGCAACTTCTGAAAATAATGACAATTAATTGTCATCAGTGGGAATTGAACTTGAGACCCCTCAAGTCAATGTTATAAGTCTTTACCACTTGACTACAACACTTGATGTGTTAACAATTGAACAATATTTATATATAACCTATATGAGTTGTTACAAATATAAATAAATTAAATAAATTTAAATTTATTCAACTAATCAAAATTCTAATTTCTAAAATAGACATCTATTAAAAAATATTTATTGAAACTTTTAATAAAATTATATTTTTTAAAACATATATAGTCGAGTTATTGGTCAATACTCTGTGGTCACGTTTGGTTATATGTTAGAATGGTAATCGGAATGCGAATGAGAATGAGAATGGGAATGAGAATGGAAAGGAAAGGAAAACTAAGTTTTTTGTTTGGTTGAAACTTTAGAATTAGTCTCTGAATCAGTGTTATTTTGTTTGGTTAACAATGGAATGAAATGGAGTTAACTGTATTTTGACCAAAATACCCCTAATTATGAATGTATAATAACATGATATATTATGGATATATTATATATAATCATATATTATTTAATATATTAATATAATATATATATATAATAATAATATAATATATATAATACATATAATATATATATATTAATATATTAATATTATATATCATATATGTAATAATATATAATATATATGATAATATAATATATATAATATATGATAATATAATGTTTGGAATGGAATGGCTTTCCATTGGTTTTTGGATAGAATGCTCATTCCACCAAAATGGTAGAATCTCAATTCCAATGGAATCACAATTTCATTGCATTTTAACAAACCAATTGAATGGAATGGCTTTCTTTCCATTTCATCCAACCAAACATGGCCTATAGGAGACTCGTGACATCAGTTGTAATAATAAGCATGATTTGGAATACAACTATCACTATATGGGAGATATTTCTCAACATATATCTTGCAATTTAATGAACAAATGTAAAATTCAGATTACTAATTTATATGGGTAATTGGATTATTAGCATGTCTCTTAGTATGAAACAAGAGGGTGCAAAAATAAATGAACAATTTTTTTTAATTTTTTTTTTTTTTGATTTTTTTTAAAAAGTAAATGATTTAAAAGTAAATTTATTAAATTTAAAATTTTACTTATCCAATATCGGTTTGCCTTACTGTAAAATAAATTCATATTGGGATTTTGTTTGGTGTTGAAAATAAGAAGTAAAAGTTAAAAAAAAAATTATTAAAGATAAATAAAAAAAAATTATATATAATGAATGTTTTATAATATAATATATATTATATTATATTATATATATTGTATAATATAATATAGTATATATATATTGTATAATATAATATACATATATTCTAAATTATATATATTATATATATTTATATATATATAAATATATTATATTATTATATGTATTTTATATTATATATTATGAATGTTTTATAATTAGGGGTATTTTGGTCAAAATACAGTTAACTCAATTCCATTCCGTTGTTTACCGAATAAAATAATACTGATTCAGAGACTAATTATAAAGTTCCAACCAAACAAAAAACTCAGTTTTCCTTTCCTTTCCATTCTCATTCTTATTCTCATTACCATTTGTGACCATAGAGTAAAGACCATTAACTCGACTATATATGTTTTAAAAAGTATAATTTTATTAAAAGATTCAATAAATATTTTTTAATATATGTCTGTCGTCAGGGACAGACCCACTTTAAGACCAGGTGAGGCCCATGCCCCACCTCAAATTTAGGGCCCGTTTGGTATTGATTTTGATAAGCTAAAATCAACTTATTTCATAATTTTGGAAGAAAATTTTGTTTGGTAAAACCTTCCCAAACTGATTATTTAAGAATCTACCTTGATTTGACAATGATTTTGAGAAGGAGGTAGGAGGTTACTTTTCAAAAGCAATTATAAAATAATCAATTTTAGGATTTAATGAATCTTTTAAAACACCCAAATTGCCCTCATTAGTTTAACTTGAAGATAGATTTCTCCTTTTATTTTTTTCCTATTCTAATATCTTACAACCCTAATTTCTACTTAATTCAACATTCTTTTTTCATTCATAACACAAACTTTGCTTTGAGTTTGAAGATTTTCCATCACTTTCTCAAGAAACTTTCACAAGTAAGTCAAATTTATATTTATATGTTGAATTGAATAATTAAAAGATTTGATGTATAATTTTATCGTCTTTGAATAAACAAGTTCATGTATAATACAAATGCATTACTGCACTGTTTATTTACTTTCAATTATGTCTCAAGCGTGAGTGAGGTTTGATTGTTTCAATTTTAATTTTTTGTCAATTATATATATATATATATATTCTATTATTGTTGTGCCTACTGTAGGCGTGGTTTAATTTTTTGTCAATTATATATATATTCTATTACTGTTGTGCCTGCTGTAGGCGTTCAATTATATATATATATATATTCTATTACTGTTGTGGTTGCAGTAGGGGGGGGGGGGGGGTAGGGCGCTGTTGCAGTTGGGTTTTCCTCTATGTGTGTTGTTGTCCCCCCCCCCTATTGCTTTACGTTGTTGTTAAAATATATATATATATATATATATTATTACTGTGCATGTGTTAGGTTAATGTTTTGATTATTCCAGTTGTTAGGGATAATATATTGTCTAAATATTTATACTTGTTTGAATACACATATTGTTTATAATAATAACAATTTTCCAATTTTTTTTCTTTTAGCATTTTTTTTTCTAATTAAATAAATACTAATTTAGATGGAGAATATCAACAAGATAGCCAATAGTACCGAAAATATGAATAAAGGACCCATAGGTAAGGCTATATGGGACACTGCTAGTGTAGTCTTATATTGTGATTTGTGTATTGTGGAGGTTGAGGCAAGGCATCGCCCCGGGACTCATTTTACAAAACTTGGATGAGATAACTTGATTGTAAATTTCAATAAGCCAACTGGAAGAGAGTATAGTAAACTTCAATTGAAAAATAAGTGGGATGCACTAAAAAATGATTGGAAATTGTGGAAGCAACTCATTGGGAAAGAGACTGGTCTTGGATGGAATGCTCAGTTAAAAACTATTGATGACCTGAAGATTGGTGGCTAAGTAAATTGGAGGTGTGTATCTAGGTGGTATTAGTTTTGTCTCTTGTCTAGTACATTTTGATATATGTTAATACGATATCATCATATGTAGGTACATCCGAGTGCAGCTAAATTTCGTAAGGAAGGAATTGATGTTGAGATGGAAGCTAAGTTAGATAGGATGTTCATGAACATCACAGCTACTGGTGAATATGCATGGGCTTCATTTGGTGTACTTCCATCAAAGGATTGTCAAATTCTTGATGATGATCATGTCATTCCACTTGATATGAATAACTTAATTCAAATAAAATCTGAAGATGGTGAAGGTTTGGAAAAGGAAAATAATAAGAGGAATCTTGAAGAAGATGACAAACAAGCAATTAAGAAGAAGAAAAGTAAAAAAATGGTTGTAAAAAAGTGGGAAAGTGGGAGGTGCTTCCAAAATTATCACAACAAATTGATCGCCTCATTGATGCAGTTGAGAGTAAGAAAGAAGCCAATTTTGGTATTTCTGAAGTAATGAAGTTGGTCGAGTCGTTGCCTGGGGTAGAGATCGGAAGTGACTTGGGGTTATTTTCGACTCATTTGTTTTTAGCCAAAGAGAAGAGAGAGATGTTTTCAATCATGAAAAATCCCGAGATCATGCTTAAGTGGCTTAATTACGAGAAGTCCCGAGAGTCACTTAACTAGGATATCATATTATTGTATTACTCAGCCCCCATTAACATTTGATTTTTATAATATTAGTTTTTTTTTGCTTTTAACTGTTTAAGTATTTTATATGTTATGAAGTATTTTATATGTTATGGGAAAAAATTACTTCCTATAAGATTCTAGTTTATTGAAAAATAAAACGGGCTGTTGTTTTATGATTTTTATATATTCTATTAAGCTTTCTTCTACATGAATAATGATTTGTTGTTTGTTGGGATGACTTTGTGCTTTATGAATCACTTCAAGTATTGTAATTTTTTTTTTATTATTCATTATCTTTAGAATGATTAATTGAGTTGTTTTTGCAGGGTTACCTAATAATATGGATATAACAGATGACAAAAATGCTGTTATATTCGCAGCTGCACGTCTTATTGAATCATATTATCTAAAATACATTTACAAACAACCTGTATGAATTCTATTCAAAACCGGTAATATGTGAGTGAATGAGATATTACAAAGAAATGAAAATCGATGTCATAGGATGTTTAGGATGGAGAAAATCACAATGCTAATACACCTGGAGCACACGAAGTGAAGAAATTGAGAGATAGTATTGCGGCAAGTTTTGATGAGGGCATGACATTGCCCTACAAAAACTACAATGACATTTTAAATACTGATTTTTTTTATATGCACTATTGTTATTTATTATTATTATTATTTTTATAAATGTTTTACTATGATTGTTTGGAGACATCTCAACATTTTATTCTATATTTTTATTGGTTAAATCTCAAATGTCTAATATCTTGTAATGAAATCCATTGTTTGCTCTTTGATTTAAAATATGTAATGGTTTACCAGGGCTGGGTATTACTCGTTATTCTTCTGTGTCATATGTTCCTCAGTTAATTTGTCCTAACTCTGCAAAAATAGTGTAAATATGAAGATAATTGATGTTGTTTCTCATGTTACTAGATGTAAAAAGCAACAAAGATGATAGTATAGGTTTTGTTAAAAGTTTAAAAATGGTGATAGATAATTTAAGGTTATTGTAGTGCCATTTCTTTTACATAAGTAAAGTCATGTATATATAAATATATATATATATATATATATTGAAAGATTATATATAAAAAAAATTTAGAGATCAATATCATATCATATGAATGATATAAATTTAAACTTTTTTAAAATTTAAATCTACTTTATTTTATAATAAAAATACTTTGATATTTAATTTTACTGTTAAAATAAAATGTATTGTTTAAAAAGTGAATAAAATACAAATTGAAAGTATTTCAATATCATACCCATTTTGGTCATTGTATACTGTCATAGCAGTTTGAGTACTTTTAAACCTCACAGCAATTAAAAAAGTACGGTTTGTCAAACGCATACCTGCTTATCTTCACAGCTGATTATTCCTCTAGCACAGCTGACAGTGATTATTTAAGAAGTTACAGCAATACCAAACTGGCCCTTAAAAAGGAAAAAAAAAAAAATTATTATGCTTATATA